>BLSH010277718.1:1277690-1295389 GCA_018402905.1 Glandirana rugosa | reverse complement strand
AGCCCCCCCCCCCCCCCCCCACAGTTCTAACAAACCCAGGGAACACAGTTAACCTCTAGATTGCCCCCTGCATGTTAACCCCTTCACTGCCAATGACATTTATACATTAATCAGTGGACATTTAAATTTCTGATCGCTGTATAAATGTCATTGGTCCCAAAAAAGTGTCAATGTCCGGCATGTCCGCCCCAATATCGCAGTACTGCTAAAAATCACAGATCGCCGCCATTACTAGTAAAATATTAAAAATAAAAACCCCAGAAATAAATTCTCATCATCCATAAACGCGGCAACTTTTGCGCAAACCAATCAATAAACGCCGATTTTTCTTTTTTTCTTTTTTTTTTTTCTTACCAAAAATATGAGGAAGAATATAAATCGGCCAAAACCGATTGAAAAAAAATGTTTTTTTATATATAAATTTTTTTTATTTATTTTATTTTTTTTTTTTTTGGATTTGAATTTTAGCAAAAAGTAAGAAATCCTTCTTCTTCTTTTTTTTTTTTTTTTTTTGCAAAATTGCCGCTTTTTCATTGTTTATAGCGGCAATCAGAAATGACGCAGCGGTGATCAAATACCACCAAAAGAAAGCTCTATTTGTGGGGGAAAAAAGGACACAAATTTTGTTTTGGTACAACGTTGCACGACCGTGCAATTGTCAGTTAAAGCGACGCAGTGCCGAATCGCAAAAAGTGCTCTGGTCCTAACCTGGGAAATCCTTCTGGGGCTGAAGTGGTTAAAAACACCTGCGCAAGATAAAGGAAAACCTGCAAACATGGCCTATTGGGGGTACTTGAGGACAGGGTTGAGAAATACTGTCCTAAACGCCTCCCTACCTAACCTCCGGTGCTGGAAGTATGTTAGACTGACTGCATTTTACGGTTTAAGGTTCAGTTTGTTTACACCACATGTGGTCCAGTGCGTTTTTTTTGTTTTTTTTCGCCCAGCTTACCTGAAAGTGTTATCTGCACATTTCAGATACTCGGCCATCCAGTGGATCCAGCATAGTCCCGCTGAGATCCCCTCATGCCCAGCCGCAGCTCTGTCCTGCGCAGCCATGTTCTCTCTGACATCGAGAGGCCCACTGGCTCTTCCGGGTTCAGCAGGCAGCCCTCTCAATGATGTGCTGATAGTCTCTCCCCCTCCCACCCTCCTTTCTTTGAATGAAAGGCTATCCCTCCTGGGATAGGTGACGTACTTATCCCGGGAGGCACACCAGGCAGTGTGCTCGTCATTCGCCTAAGGAGTGTTGTGTGTGGGGAGGCGGGATGGACTTTTAAAAAAAAGCATTGCCCTATTCCTGCAGATGAAAGGAGGAAGGTGGAGAAGTGGCATGGTCATTGGGAGGTCCGCTTTAAGGCACCACGCCCCATCTCCATCACAGCATGGATGCTAGCCTGCACACTAAAAGGGATCATGTTGTCATGCAGGCATGTGTGAACAGGCCCTTACTCTAGTATAATTCATGAATTAAACCTTACAGGTACTGATATGTGTCTTTATGCATCCTTTGCCAAGGCTTTAGTGCCAACTGACACTAGCTGCATGTTAAATTGATCAGTTTTAGCATGTGGGTTGTGCCCATAGTGTGCTGATGGTGGGGTTTGGTGTTGCCTAGGGTTGCTTGGTGCAGTGCAAGGCAGTTTGACTCCTTTTTTTACCAATTTTTTTTTTTAAGGCTGGGTTCACATATATGCAAATTGGACATCACATCCAGGTCGCATAACGTAAGTGCGACTGGCTTCCAATGGATCCGGTTCACACATGTCTGGGGTGGCTGCAGTGCAAATTTGGGGTCCAGTTCAGGTGCAAATTCAGGGAAAAGTGTGCATCTGAATTGGACCTGAACCAGTGAACACAAACACACTGGACTGCAAACCGCAGCCGGACATGTGTGAACCCAGCCTATATGTCAGTGACCTTTCGTCCATTCCTATGCACTGCAGCAGAGCTGTGGTGCAAAATCAAATGGTGACTTTAAGTGAGCAGTGGTACATTGTGAAAAAATGCAGCACAATTGCATTATTCATTGCACACTGCAATGTGATTGCAGAATTGTGTGAACAGGGCACATGGAAAACAATTGTATTCTATCTGCGCTTATGTAGACTGACATTGATCAAGTGCAGAAAACCTCCAGTCACAGCACACAGCATGAACAGGCCCTAAATTAGAGGGTTTTATTCATTGTATTTTTTTGTAAACCATATCTCTCCCCCCCCCCCCCTTCCCCATTTAATTAAATATTTGAGAAAAGGATTTGCATGGAATCCTGCTTTACCAAAGGCTTGAAGTGTAACATTTGGGGATACCTGTGGATTTTACAAGGAACATTGTGTCTCCTAACCCTTACTTTCCTGCTTGTTACATTCCTAATCTTTTTCCAAAAGCACACATCAGTACATTGCCATGTATAAAGTTAGTTCGGTAACTGGTGTAGTTTGGTATTCTAAAACAGACCAGTCCTCCAGCAGTTCCTCCTAGTTCAGGGTTTTCATTCAGTCTCTTCAGGCTAAAAACAGGTTTGCGGTGGTCTTTTTTTTTTTTTTTTTTTTTTTTTTTTTTTTCCCGTATGTTCTAATAAAGCTCCATCTGTTGAAACGGATACAGCCTATGTAGCTGCTGACAGCTTTACGTGCCGGCAGTTCCCACAGACCTTGCTACATGCTGACTGTGCCTTCTCGCTATGCTGGTACTGGAGATGGGGGGGCAGGCAATGTGATTCTTTAAACATATGCCTCTGTGGCAAGAGTTTAATGACAAGGACGCTGAAACCGATACAAACACAGGAAATCAAAGTGAAGCTCGACCTTTGTCCATTTTTATTTTTTCAGCTTCCTTTTTTTCTGTTAAAGTAGTCAAGGAAACTTGAGCATCGGAGCTCTTCCTAATCCTCTGAAATAAACCCAGACAGAAATAACGTTTGAGCCATTAATAGGATGAGTGGATGAGCCAAGAGCTGAACCGCAAATAGTGCGGGTCACTCAGTCTTAAGGAAATCGGGCTTGTTTTAACCAGCTATGGGCATGCTGTTTTGCTGTCAGTCTGTACAAATGTGCATCTAGGTATGAGAATAGAATTATTACATTGGTATTATGGCAGTTCCCCAATATTTGTCATTTAGTATTTATTATGGCACTGTTATTTATTATTGCATTTATTTATTGTGCACTGCACCTGTGACAAGCTGGTGGCAATTGCAGTCCTCGGAATGCAAACAATAAATGCATATTTTTATTTCATCATTTGTAGTTGCAATTAATTTTTTCTAAAAGGTGGCCTATGCCTTTAAATCTCATACTGGGTAAACAGAAACCCCACAGAAATCCCTTTGTGTGGTAGAATGGATCACATATATGCATGTTAAAGTGGTTCTAAAGCCTCAAGTGTGTTTGTTTTTGTTTTTTTACCTTAAAGTGGTTGTATGCCCAAAGTAGGGAAAAAAAAAAAAAAAACCCTGTGAGTGACCGGAGCCACAAGACGTCACTCCCATGCATGTGTGCGGGAGCCCTCCATTCCGGCAGGGTACGCCGGACCTTCACTGTGCATGCCCTGCTGATGTCATGCAAGATATCTCCTAAACCATAAAAGTTTAGGAGATAGTCAGTCAGTCATTTTACCTACAGGTAAGCCTTATTATTGGTTTACCTGAATGTAAAACTCACCTTGGAAGGGGCATACAACCACTTTAAAGTGATACTAAACTATTTATTTTTATTTTTTTAAATAACAAACATGTCATACTTGCCTGCTCTGTACAAGGGTTTTGCAAAGAGTGGCCCCGATCCTCCTTTTCTGGGATCCCCTGGTGGCGCTCCTGGCACCTCTTCACCGGGTACTCCCTTGGAGAAGCGATTTCCCTGGGGGCACCCGTGCGGGTGCACTCACGAGTCCTGCTGTTGCATCCATTAACACAGACAGCAGGACTCGGGCCCGCCCCCCATGTCACTGGATTTGATTGACAACAGCGGGAGCCAATGGCCTGCAGCTATCAATCTATCCACTGAGGACCCGAGCCAGCAGCTGGAGCTGCTGGGTTTGTTTCTGATGCTGGAGCGACCGGGTTCAGGTAAGAAAAAGGGGGTCTGCTGCAGCACATGAGGTTTTTCACCTTAATGCATTGAGGTGAAAAACCTTGAGACTAAACCCCTTTAATGTATTCTATGCATTAAGTAAGGCAAAAAACCTTCTCTGCTGCAGGACCCCCCCCCCCCCCTTATTCCTACCTGAGCCCAATCTGATCCAGTGAATGGCTCACATTGGGGAGTTTGATGGTGCTTCTGTCAATCAACTCCAATGTCAGTGGAGGCATCAGCAGGGCTTAGGAGCAAGCGCACATGAGTGGCCTTATGAGAAGCGGCTTCCCATGGGGGCACTGGACAGAGGAGGGGCCAAGAAGAGTGTCGGCAGTAGACTTGGGCCGCTCTGTGCAATTCCATAGAGCAGGTAAATATAGAGATGTTTGTTTATTTAGAAAAATAAATTCCTTTACAATCATTTTAATTGTGTATTTAGCAGTTTGGCCAGAGTAGTGCGTTAAGCAAGGAAGATGATGATTGCAATTTGGCTTACACCTTACACACAAGTCAACAGTATGGTGCATTTCATCATTCTGTCCTGGTAGCTAAACCTTTTGAGCTTCATCCTGGAACATGGGCTGCTTGGACATTCCTGTTTGGAGTCTGACCTCTTTGTGGAAAGGAAGGATCAAATTGAGGTTCATGTAGGGGGCATTGGGCCACATGTTCTCTGATGGCCATTAAGGATGACAAGTAGGTCGTCCTTTAGATGTTCAGTAATCTTTGCAAAGTTGGGGCTAAAAAGCGCATATGTGGACACTGCAGTGCATAGCCCAGTACTTGCGATGGAGAAAACTGCAGTGTGACAGCTAATGGCAAGGCTGGCACCTTTTTGTGAAGGAGACCTTTAATGAAAGCAATTCTGCAAAATTCTGAATCTTTAGTTGAGGGCTAGAATGCAGACCCATAGCACAGGGGGAGGCTTGTATATCCAAGGACTGGTTGAGCCGGTGGCAAAGGCCATTCGTTACTGTTTGAAAATAAATAAATCCTTGTTTAAAAAAAAGTCACACTTTTTAGTTTTCCGGGTTTGGAGATGTTTCATTCATAACTGTAATTAGTGCGTGTAAGTGGCTTTGACATTTTCCAGGAATTGCTGGCTTTGCTGTAGTACGTGGCAGAGACAGGCAGACATAATGCTTGTAGGGTCCACCACTGTAGTATGCATATTTGCTAACAAAGTCTGATTAGTTGCTTATCATAATTTGGTGTATTTATTGCTGGGTGATGTATGCCTATTAAACAGGTTGCTATTAAAACTTTTTCATTTAAGGCCCGTTCTCACTATTGGGGAGAGCAATTGTAATGCAAAGGCCAGGCAATTTGCCTAGTTTCCTTGGTGTTCAGTGGTGTGGACTAAAAAAAAATGTACCGCATGCAATATTTATTTTCAGCGCATCCAGTTTGCTATGAAAAGCTACTGCATCGCAACTCCGCTGTGTAAATTTAATATTTCCAGCCATTTTTATTTTATATGGAATTACATTGGTCTAGATTTGGACCAATGTAAGTATGTATATATCCTACCTGGCCAATGCCCTTGGGAAGGTGGAAATCCATTGAGTCCCTATACACAACAGAATGATTTTGCATTTGAAGCTTGTAACTCTGAAAAGCTCAATAAGCCAAATGCCATTTGTTTCAATGGCCCCTGTTCACATCCGAGTGTCCTGTTGCCTGAAGCAAAACGCCTGTTGCTCAAAAAAGTACATGAGCTTCTTCTTGGTAAATTAACCACTTCAATACTGGGTACTTTTACTCCCTTCCTGCCCAGGCCAATTTTCATCTTTCAGCGATGTCACACCTTGAATGACAATTGGGCTGTCATGCAACACTGTACCCGTATGAAATTTTTTATAATTTTTTTTTTTTTTTTACCACAAATAGAGCTTTCTTTTGGTGGTATTTGATCACCACCAGGTTATTTTTTATTTTTTTGCTAAACAAATAAAGGAAAGTTTTGGGGGAAAAAGTTTTTATTCATTTCTGTTTTACAATTTTGTAAATCAGCACGTTTTCTCCTTCACTGATGGGGAGGCACTGACGGGCATTGCTGATTGGTATCCATGGTGGGCCCACTAGGTGGGCACTTGTGGGCATCCTTGATGGGTTTGCACTGATGATTGATGCTCTGATTATTAGTGTGGACCCCCCCCCCCCTTTTCAGTGTGAATAGAGGAAAAGCCAATAACTGGCACTTCCTGGTTAAGATGTGATCAGCTGTGATTTGACACAGCTGATCACATGGTAAAGAGCCTACGTCATGGGCCCTTACCGAGATCGGAGCTGTAAAACTCTTTTAATATGTTTCTAAAATGCTTAAAAACTCCCAGAAAGTCGCTCTGCTCAGGTGTGAAAGCAGCCTGAAGCAGACGCCGCTTACTCCAGTGATTTCCACTTGCCTTCAGGCCCTGGGCGGAGGGACTGTTCTCCTGCATTGTAAACACAGGGGTCCAACTGCTTGGCATGGGCACCATTCAGAGAATGCTATGCAATTTTTGAATTCATGCGTTCTCTGATTGGACAAGGTGGAGAGACGGGATGGTGACATGAGCCATAAATGGGGGAAAATACATTCCAGGTGCATTCAAACAAAGTGTGTTGTCTTATAGTACATTTTATGTAGAAAAGCCTGTCCCCTGCCAGCATGCTGTAGAGAAGGAACCTTTGTCTCACTGCAGAGGTTACGACAACCACCTCCTGGTTCCCTTCGCAAGTGGAACTACAAGTCCAGTGTTATAGTTCCACAACAGCTAAAAAGCCAGAGTTTGGCTAAGCTTGCTGTAATGAGTGTGGTTTAATATCTCCTAATCTGTTATGCTCCTCCAGGCTATGTTGCACGTACTTGTGTAAATACGATCTCAAATGACTTCCCATGGGAACAGCACTCATTAGATTGTACAGACTTTTAGCCATTTGAAAAGCATATTGCTATGCAGATTCGACTGGCTGTATGAGTCACTTCTTGTGAAAATAGTTATGATTGCAGGCCTCTCTTGGGCTGCTTGCCATTTTCATTAGGGAATGCAGCGTATACATGCAATGCTGCTTCATTCTGTTAGTTACATTATTGTCCTTTGTGGACTTTGGTATTTTTGACATTGTTGTGAAGTGGGGGTTAAAGAACGTCTTGAGTCTGATTGAACCTTTGGTGACTGGGGGCCATGTACCTTACATTTTCATGCCATGTCTGCTGTATTCTGAGCACACTCTGGGTTTGGTGCCTTCCAGTTAATAATTTAATGAAACCTTCATACAGGTGCCATTTGATGACTTACAATATATAGTTTGTAATAGATTTTAATAGAGCTGCACGATTCTGGCCAAATTGAGAATCACAATTTTTTTTTGCTTAGAATAGATTCTTGTGGCATAACATCTTACATATACAAAACAAATTGGCCTAACCGCACTATTAAGTTTTTTTTTTTTTTTCTTTTCTTTTTTCGAAAGTGTAATTTTCCCCAAAAAAATGCATTTGAAAGACCGCTGCGCAAACACCGTGTGATATAAAATATTGCAACAACCGCCATTTTATTCTCTAGGGGTCTCTGCTAAAAAAAAAAGCATGTGTTTGTGGGTTCTAAGTAATTTTCTAGCAGAAAATACTGGATTTTTACTTGTAAGCAACGAATGTCAGAAAAGATTGTCTTTTAAATGGTTAAACTGAACTCTTCTATACACCAAGAAGTTCATACCTTTTGAGAAGTAAAGGCTTTGTATCTCTTTTTGCTTCTTTTATCATCAATGATCTGACTTAGCAGTCTGCCCAGATAGGAGAGACTCAAGTCCCTCAGACTTAGAAAAAGGTTCCTGGGAAGACTTCAGGCGACTTGCATTGACTTCTATTACAGTCAAGTCGCAGTGAGTCGCCCTGCAAGTCGGATATCCAAGTGTCCCTGAAGCCTCTCTGTCGCCATTAACTGCACTGAAAATGATGGAGATCGTGGGGGGGGGGGGGGGTGTTGAATTGAGATCGCAATTTTATTACGATTTAATCGTGCAGCTCTAGATTTTAAGTGGCAGGGTGGTGTTTTTAAATGGGTGGATGAAATGAAAAGGCAAAATACCAATTGAACTCCAGGATTCAGTGTTTGGGCCCATTCACACTTAAGCGCCCTATTGTGGTGCGTTAATGTGTAATTCATTGGGTGAAAAAAAAAAATTGTGAATTTTTTATTTATTTTATTTTTTTTAAACGCACGATATAAGGGGTTATTGTGCATTATGCTGTGGTCTGCTGTACAATGGGGAGTGCCTTTATCATCCAAATGTATACTGCTCCAGCATTAGTACCTGATTTTGCTTCTGTAACTGCTTCCTGGAACTCTTTGTACAGGAAAACTCGTATTGAGGAAGGGCCGGCCAGATGTATCGGGGGACTGGAATTCTATTTTAGTGCTGGTAGTCTGAGCATGCTTCCATGCCTCCATAATTGTTCACGCTAAAGGAAGGGAGGCGATACCACTGTATTTATTATAATGTATAGCCTGAAATATAGTCATTTTAGATTTTTTAAAGTAAGGAAGGGTTAAAACTACTGTTCATGTTTTTCTATAGGGGAGACTTTCCATAAAGTTGTTTTCCGGCCTCCCTCCACCAAAAATTAAGTCAGCAGCTACACATACTGACTGCTGACTTTTCATATTAGGACACTTGCCTGTCCTGGAGTCCAACGACTTCGGCACCACAACCGATGTTTCCATTGACTGTCTGGTGCTGCCATTGCCGGTAAAGAAACCTACAGTAAAACCTTGTGGCTTCACGGCCGGGTTCCTACTGTGCTTGCGCAAAGCACGCTGCACTTTTTTTTTTTTTTTTTTTTTTTTTTACTGGCCCAGCAGCGGTTGAAGGAGGAGGCGGGCCGTACTTCTGACGTACCTCACCACAACGAGGTCTGACAGAAGCGGGGAAGCCCGCTGTCGGTTGATGTCACAGAGCGGTCCAGGCTCTGAAAAGATCCTGACCATATGGTCAGTGTCCACCCAGAAGGCTGGCACTGCACCTGGCTCAGCCTCTCAGAAATCCGCCAAGAGCCTGAGCCAGCGCCCCCCCCAAGAGCCCAGTGCTCCTGGGAGCAGGACACAGGAGTACGCCCGCACGAGTTCCCCGAGGGAGAGTGGCTCTCCAACGGGGCACTCCAGAAGAGGAGGAGCCAGGAGCGCTGCTGAGGGACCCCAGAAGAGGAGGATCGGGGCCACTCTGTGCAAAACCAACTGCACAGAGGAGGTTCGTATGACATGTTTGTGTTTTATTTTTTTTATTTATTTAAACAAACCTTTTATATATCCTTTTTAAAGCGGTTGTATCCCCCTGTAGGTGATTTTTTTTTTTCTTCCTACAGGTAAGTCTATAAAGGCTTACCTGTAGGTAAAATGAATATCTCCTAAACCTGTACAGTTTAGGAGATATTCAGCTTGCATGCAGCCACTGACGTCAGGGGCGCATGCGCAGTGAAGTCCCAGCGAAGCTCCTACTTATCCTACCGGTACGGAGGGCTCACGCGTGCATGCACGGGAGTGACGTCTCGTGAACCTGTCGGATCTTCGTTCTGTGGTACGTATTTCATAATGAGCTAGTATGCATACTAGCTCATTATGCCTTTGCCTTATTACAGGGTTTTTTTTAGTTTTTTGTTTTTTTTGGATGCTGGGTGTACAGCCGCTTTAAGGTAGTTTTACCAATAGTTGTATCTCCTTTACTTGAGCCCTAGTTCTCATGACTATATGTAGCAAGTGTAAAAAATTAAATGTACATCCACTTATTTTATTTTTCCCTCTGAAATTCAACTTTTTATATTCTGAACTAGTTACATTCTTACCCCACTGCAACTCCACCAGCATGCTCTGCCAGCGTGTGCACCCTCTGAAAGTACAAATTTTTACCTTTTTGGGCTCTCCACTGGTGGCTGGAGGGCAGTAAAAACAGGCGGCTCAGTTTTTCTTCTTCCACCAGAATTCTAACACAACAGCCTGAGTTAAAATGGTCTTCACTGTGAAGCAAAGTTTTACAGGCAGCACCACCTGTCACACTTGCATGTTGAGATCAATGGGGCCGCACCGCAGCCACAAGCCACGCGTAATGTAGTATTGCCATTCAGCAACTGACAAGTTAAAAAAAAGGTAATGGGTGAACAGCAGTAGTGGCTCCTGTAAGGGTGGATTTGATTTAAATCATGATTTTTAAAGAGCAGTTGTCATCTCTGTCCCGCAGAGGCTCCTCCTCTGACCCGCTGTTGACTCACTGACAGCCCCATTCACTTTAATGGGACGGCTGGTAATGAGGCAGTGACACAACAAGGTGAGGGACGTGGCGGCAGTAGGTGAGTGGATGCCCACTAACAGGTGCTGCCATGATGGATCTGCAATGACAGGTGCTCTTGTAAGGACTTATTCTTGCTGGTATTTAGAATCTTTAATATTTGCAAACAAAATTAAAGTTTCCCATTTAGAATAATAAGCTATCTGGTTAGTAAAACAGCGATATCAGAACTGATCCAATCATACAGTTTGTAGCGTACATAGATTTGTTAAACAATGGGATAAAGGAATATTCCTGAATTTTGATCTCTTGGTTACTGTGCTCCTGTATATCTGACAGCTGCTGATATATCATCCTCTGAAAAGCAGTCCAATGTAGATAGTTTCAGAGGGCAGAAAGCATTACCGCCTGTCAGAAGAGTAGAGTAGAGTCCCTACTGCATCTCTACCTGTAATATTTGATATTCATTCTTTATTTTCTGAGTTTTATTGAGCCCCTGTTTACACCAGCACCCTATTGTCTGCAATGAAACCGCTCAAATCGGTGCGACTTCGACTTTGCGGTGCCGTACTGATTTGAAAAAAGTTTCCTGCAGTATTTTTTGCAGTTTTCAAGTGCAACTTGCATAAACCTCATCTGTGTATGAAGTGGCACAGATGTCAGCCAAGTAGCACCTGAAATCACGCTGACCTGCTTCTTTGAAATAGTTCTACGTCAAGTGAAGTAGCACAATTTCAAAAGTAGCATTCAGTGTGAACCAGGGCTTAAATGCCAAGTTTACTTTTTTTTTCTAAATTCCAGCTCCCTGTGTACCAATATAGCATTAATGCACTTGTTTTGCAAAAATAAAACCCCTTTCCATTAATTCTACACTGATTTTTACCTCTCTCTTAGCTGTTTATAGACACACTGCTCGATTTACTTTTGCCTTACTTCCTGCACAGGCTTTAGGTCATGATACAGGAAGGAGTTGACCAGCTGATCTCATTAGCACACACCCTGCATCATCCACTCTCAGCTGGTCAACTCCTACCTGTGTCATGACCTAAAGTCTGTCCAGAAAGTAAGGCAGAAGTAATCGAGCAGTGTGTTTAAAGCGCTATGAAGAGGGTTGGCTAAGCCAGTGTAGAATTAATGGAAGCTATTTTATTTTTGCAAAATGAATATATTAATGCTATATTGGTACATAGGGGAGCTGGAATTTGGAAGAAGGCTTTAGCCTTTAACCAGTTAAGATCCGCGCTATAGCCAAAAGACGGCTACAGTGCGGCTCTGAAATGCCCAGAGGACATCTATGGATGTCCTCCTTTGTGCATGCTCCCCGCGCACACTTGCAGCCTGCGGTGGCGCGAGCCGCCCGAGTCCCGCCGATCACCATTAGCGGCTGCATAACGGGGAAGCGCCGATTTTAAACACAGCGGTTCTCCGTTCTGTGAACGGGACATGACAGATCTACTGATCCCTGTCACTGGGATCAGTTAGATCTGTTATGTCCCGACCAGCCCAGCCCCCACACAGTTAGAACACACCCAGGGAACATTGTTAACCCCTTCACTACCAATGACATTTATACAGTAATCGGTGGACATTTAAATTTATGATCGCTGTATAAATGTCATTGGTCCCAAAAATGTGTCAAAAATGTCCGACATATCCGCTGCAATGTTGCAGTCCTGATAAAAATTGCAGATCGCCGCCATTACTAGTAAACAAAAAAAAAAAAAAAATAGTAAAAACACCATAAATCAATTCCCACAGTTTGTAGACGCAATTTACTTTTGTGCAAACCAATCAAAATATGCAGATTGCGATTTTCTTTACCAAAAATATGTAGAAGAATATGAATATATATCGGCCAAAACTGATGAATAATTTTTTTTTTTTTTGATTATTTATTATAGCAAAAAAGTAAAAAATATTGTTCTTTTTTTCAAAATTGTTGCTCTTTGTTTATAGCGCAAAAAATAAAAACTGCAGAGGTGATCAAATACCACCAAAAGAAAGCTCTATTTGTGGGAAAAAAAAGATAAAAATTTTGTTTGGGTACAACGTTGCACGACCGCTCAATTGTCATTTGGGCAGGAGGGGGGTTTAAGTGCCCAGTAAGGAAGTTTAAGAACGGTTAGTGGAATTCTAGCTACTTTTGGAATTCTACTTCATTATTGATGAGTCCAAAATGCTTACCTTAAAGGAGAAGTCCAGCCAAAGCTAGTTTGGCTGGGCTTCTATGGATCACAGGAGTGCAATTCGTTTTGCACACCTGTGACCCGGTTTCAGCAGCTGAAGTCCACTCTGCTGATGTCACCAACGTCCGTTCAGGCACCGCGTCATCCTGACCTCAGAGTCTGGATCCACCAGGTGCCTGGACTTACACCCATCTCCGCCTCTCAGCGAGCCGCTCCGCCCCTCCACAGCTCAGTGCTCCAGTGAGCGAAGAGGGAGAAGAGCAGAGAGCGGTGACTGACAATCTGCAGCTCTCTGCTCATGGGGCTCTGAAAACCGAGTGATTGGCAGTATTTGATCGCTCGGTTTTCAGTGCAGAGGCGACTGGAGGCAAATGCTGCATTTACCTAGGTAAGTATAAAAGGGGGAAAAAAATGAAAGCCATACTTCTCTCAACAAATCTATGTCGACCTAAGCTTCTGGCCATCTGGTTTCTTCTTAGGCCCCTTTCACATGGTGTTCCATCAGTTGCATGGATAAAAAATGGACTGCAATGTATCACTATGGGCAGCCAGAGGTAGGTGAACATGTGTCCACCTAATCCTATGCCCACCCACATCTGGGTACATTCAGGTTTGACGGCCTGTACGGTAAGTCGGTTTCTACTGACCTTACCGGATGTTGACAGATTTGGGTGGCATTGCATCCGGCCATCCATAGTGATTACATGGCTTTTTTTTTTTCTCCATCACAAGATGAAAGCATAATCAAAATGTATGCAATCCATCATATGTGACATTGGGTTCTTATCAGATGTAGCAGGAGATTGGTCTAGGATTTACAGAGGACACCTGTGAAAGGTGTGTAAAGGATAAGCATGTGTGAACTATGATTCTTCCCATGGGATCACGGGATTGAATGCCTAGGCTTGCTTATGGTGAATGCTGTATATTCCAATGCCTACAGATGTGAGAGAAGCAGAACAGTGGTGTCCTCCCCCAGAGGCGTCTCTATAATGTGGAATAGGTACCCTGCCTGTGAGAAATACAATTTGTTTGGCCCTGTGAAGAAAAGTCACCACTGAAATGTTTGGTGTTGGGTAGTTATCCTTTTATGTTCAAGCCCTATGGTGGGGTGGGGTTGGGAAGTTTTCCATATAAAGCTGAAATCCCCTTGAAAGCTTAGCAAGCTCTGGAGTTTTAAGCTGCAGACCTAATCAGCAGGGTATAGTTCATCCCCAGTGAGCAAGCTACAGATCGACGAATGTCACAGCACGGTATTGGCTAATGACCGCTGCTTATTGTTTAGTGTTGTTTTAATATCTGGTTTCCTTTAGGGTGCATTGGCTGCTGTTGAACAAATGGCGTTTCCTCAGCATGGAAATAGTTAAAGGTTTTTGGAGCATGGGCTGATGTGCCACTCCCACTACAATATAAATAATGTTTCTCATTGTCAGGAGCCAGGGCAGCAGAACCATTTTCCAGGCAAAGTCAGAATTCATACTCGGCAACAAGGAACTCAACCGAAACCTCACTAATTGCCTTCATATCTCCCAGCAGCCTTCACCCATGTACATTTTACAATGTTGTACATCACTAGTTTCTATAGGAGGCCTTCTTTTCTGAAGGCATACATGTTTTTTTGGTTCGATGTAAATGCAAAATAAATTATAGCACACAGAGCATCCTGAAATTTTGAGGCACTCGTGTACTAAGGCCCCGTTCACATCTAGGCATTTTTGGGCATTTTTCTGCTGTAAGCCTCGGCTCTAAAAATGCCCAACAAGACAAATCCCCTTGCATTTCAGTGGCCCCTGTTCACATCTGAGTGTTTTGTCACCTAAAGCAAAACGCCTGTCGCTCAAAAAAGTACATGAGCTTCTTTTTTTTTTTTTTGGCAGATTACAGGTGGTTTACTGCTTTTACATTGGTGACTTGTCAACGTCAAAACGCCTGTACAAAAACTCTGCAAAAACACCTATAAATTAGCAATGCCTAGATGTGAACGGAGCCTTAAAGCGGACCTCACTTAAAGCGGTAGTCTACCCAATTTTTGTACTTTTACCTATAGATAAGCCTATAATAAGGCTTTACCTGTAGGTAAAATGAATATCCCCTAAACCTGTACGGTTTAGGAGATATTCCCTCTCTAAAATGTTATAGCGCATGCTCCGTGTTTGTCCCGGCAATAGGGCCACACCTTGCCAGAAAGACTTTTCCCACGCGCATGCGTGGGAGTGACGTCTCGCAGCTCCGGCTAGTCACAGCGCCGGAGCCGTGTACCAAGAAGCAAGATCCGAGGGAAGATGCCCACTCCCTCAGAGGGGACTGAGCAGCCCGGTCGGATCTTCGTTTCAAGGTAAGTATTTCATAATGAGCTAGTATGCTGTGCATACTAGCTCATTATGCTATTGTCTTGCAGGTTTTTATGTAATTTTTTTTTTTAATGGGTAGACAACCGCTTTAAAAATGAATGTACCACTCATTCCCTTTATGAAAGATAACCTGCTCCCACTTCAGCAATACACGTTCTGGTACACATATCACACATGAGGCTGCAGGACCAGTCCCAGAGAATGCGCAGCGGGGAGCCAACTGTGAGACTTCAGGAAATCACAGCTGGCTCCCATATTCAAGAGGGTGGGGCCAGAAAGTCAAAGCCCAGCGAAAATCAGCCCTGATGAAGATGGTGATGGACTCAACTTGAGCTGTAGTCCAGTGCCTCTGCCTAGGCTGAGATGTCATCAGTATGCTGCAGGAAGGAGCAAACATTTCCTCAGTCCCCGCCCCCTTTACCAAGGTGAGAGCTTACAGTAGGTCGTGTAATGTGTCACATTTCTATACACGCCGCTAAGAACTACAGACATCTCGATTTTATATGATGGAGTCGTCTCTGAGCCAGCATCTTAATCTGGCCACGCACTAGTAGTTTTTCATAAATTATGGAATATATAGTTTATGAAAATCTCATCGTTCGAAAGGACTTCAAAAATGTTTGCTTTTAACAATCGATCTCAGAATGAATGGACTTGTTCTAATGAAAGCCACGTGCACATTGGACGTTATAAAAAAGCCAGTAATGTTAGTGGTGGAAAGCCATAGCTGTAGAGTGAGTTTTTCAGCGTTTTTGTTTGGCGTTTTATTAGCTTTCCTTTTAGCAAACCTATACTCTCATATAAGCTATAATGGCTCACAAACGCTGATAAAGGCCAAATAGCCACGTTTTGCAGCGTTTTTAAGCTGTTTTCAGAGTTAGAGTGGTTTTACAGCTGAAAAACGCCTCTCAGAACCCACTAGGTTTGGGTTTTTTTACAGCCCAAAACGCCTCAGCCCAAAACAGTTGAGGGCCTATGTGTGCATGGACACTTAGAATAACATGCTGGGGAGTTTATTGGCTGTAGAAAAAAATGTCTGAAGTCAAAAACAGCTGCTGTAAAAACATCCTGTGTGCTTGAGGTCTAAGGCCTGAGGCCTCATGCACACAGGACGTTTTTGGATATTTTTGGCTTCAGACGTTTTTCCTACAGTCAATAAACTTCCCATTGTGTTATCCTGTGTTTCCATGCACCCATAGGCCCTCAACTGTTTTGGGCTGTAAAAAAAACAAAAAACACACGGTTGTCCGCTTTCCCCGCCTTTGGCGTGGAGTTTGGCCCATCTGAGCTGATGGGTAAGTATGGGGACCAAATGTTTTCAATAGACATTTTTCCCGATTTGGGAACTACTGACAATCATTTATTACATTTGTATTTCTTTGTCTAGAGAGCTCTCGACACTGCTCCTGACGAGTGGACAAGCTCCACGAAACGCGTCGAGCTTTAATTGATGTCAAGAGTTATTGGTCCACAATTTTATACTTGGTATACTAACAATTATGTGCCCAAGGAAGATGTCTCTGTTTACTATTATTAATCATGTGCGTTGCTTACATGTGGGCTTTTAATTAAATGTACTGTATAATACCCTTCATTTGGTTGATGAATTCCATGATCATGTTCAATTTTTTTATAATCAATTTATTAATATTTTTTTATTTATAACTGACTGCGCTGCGCTTTGTGATTGGTCCCGAAGTCTTCTAGGACCTGTCCTGTGTCCCAGAAGACTTCGGGAGGAAGGGGGAAGGAGACCTTCCACTTCTGATCACCTAAGGCGACCGGGGCGGAAGCACCCGAAAAAAATCGGGTACCCCCCCCCCCCCCTCCCCAAAAGCTCAGTTTCAGCATCTGGAGCCGGGGAGGAGGCCTTAAAGCGGAAGTTCCACTTTTTGGGTGGAAATCTGCTTTGACAAGGCTCCATGCACACTGAAGCTGATAAACGAACGTTTATGGTTGTTTGGGCGTTTTTTTTTAACAGTCCATAAACTCCCTGCGTCCATCCTGTGTCCATACACATGGACGTTTATTTTAATTTAACAGCAATGGCGTTTATGGGCTGTTATCTGAACGCCCTGAATTGGCGTTCAGGAGTCGTTCTGACCACAACAAACACTGGAAGCCAATAAACGCTCATAAACGCCGCTAAACAGCCGTTTATCAGCATCCAGCGCTTTTTGTAGTCAATGGAAGCTAATGAAGTTTTAAAAAAAAAAAAGCTCAAAGACGCTGATAAACGCTGCTTACAAAACGCTGCTAAAAGCACGTTGTGTAAGCAGTGTCTCCTGTCACATAATCCGATGGCCAGGGAGCGTCCAGTGTGCATGGAGCCTTATACTGCTGTCAGTCAAGCTTGCACATTTTGTATATCTCTGCACATGTCGGAATAAGAACAATAATTCTAGGGCCATCATTGAAAGTGCTTCCAAAGGCTCATGGTTTTTTACCTTCATGTATTTTATACATGAAGGTAAAAACCATTTTTTGGTACTCGGAAACCTTCGTGAAAGTTACTACCGGGATCTTAATAACAAGAATAAGGCTGTACACGTCTCTATATGTTTTACACGTTCGAACTGACTGTCGTCATATTCCGAGGTACGTGTGACCTGCGAGGGACCGGTAGCCTAATACACTGTCCTCTGTGACGAATGTGTTGCACGAAAATCGTCGCAAAACATTCGTCGCAAATAGTCGCAGAAACTCGAAAAAAAAAAAATTTTGAAGTAATCGAAGGTAACTGATGTTTTTCGCGACCTACGACTATTTGCCGACAAATCGCCGCAAATACTCGCAAATAACCGAAGGTCACAAACAACACC
>BLSH010277718.1:1265357-1275672 GCA_018402905.1 Glandirana rugosa | reverse complement strand
GCGATCTGTTATTTTTAGCGGGACTGCGACATTGTGTCGGACCATTTTCCCACTCTTTTGGGACCATTGGCCTCTATACAGCGATCAGTGCTATGAAAATGCACAGATTACTGTATAAATGTCACTGGCAGGGAAGGGGTTAACACTAGAGGGCGCTAAAAGGGTTAACTGTGTTCCCTGTGTGTGTTACTAACTGTGTAGGGGCTGGGCTGACTGTGTGAGGAGAGAAATCGCAGCTCCCTTACACAGGGAGCATACACCCCCCCCCCCCATCCGCTTGTTTAAATTGGCGGTCCCTGTTCTGTCACTGCGGGGGAGCTATCATGGGTAGCTGGCGGAGACATCGAGTCTGCCCTACCTGCTCCCTGGCTCCCCTGCTACACCCCGAGCGAGCGCCCACGATGCTTGATCTCGCAGCCACTGTCCGGTGATGGCGTTTCGCATTGTCGAGCCAGACTGTCGCCAGACATATGCATACTTTAATCTGGCTATTCACAATTAGTATTTTTGCATTCAGCCAGAGGGTTTAAAGCAGGTGGATGGAGCAATCCCCTTTTGTCTACAGTCACTTTAGGTTGTGACCACTTGTACTTCTCATTGCTTCTGAAATAATTCTATTCTACCAACGTGGTTGAATGTGTAGGCATGATCCAAACTTCAGGCAAACAGCACAATTCTAGAATATTTATTCAAACTTCAATCCTGCCTAACTAGTCCCTTTGGCAAGCCTTGTCATTTACACACCGCATTGCACTATATATAGGCAGCAGGAAACTGATCTCCCAAGACTTCATGTGTCACCTTTGTACTCCGGTATGTTTCTTGCACTGTAATTGAGCTGACACTGGTAGGTGTTTCTTCTGCTCTCCACTTCTACAAGCCAGTGAAATGCATCTCCTTCAAGGAAATCTTTTAAGGGATCAGGCCTATGCAGTGTAAGCTCTAACGAGCAGGCCCCTCTTATTCCACCTGTATTGAATTGTTTTGTAATTGTATAAATAAAATTATAACACCGCACTACATCAAATTCCTCTTAAGTGGGTAAAGTGCAAGAAGTGCTGCTGCTTTAAAAAATTTATACAGAAAAAATTGAAAACTAAAAAAAATGAGTTTTTAGCAGCGCAAACATAAGTGGTTTCATGTGTCTCCAATATTGCAAACAATGTCCAATATTCAATATATGAAAAAAGTGCAAGTGCTCAGAACAGTCCAAAGAGTGAATCGCCAGACATCACTCGTGGTAAGATTGCAGGTTGGTATCCACTAAAAATCAGGAACTTTCTCCACCAGTGTCACCACGTGCAAGACATATACACACATTGAGGCTCACCAGATGTATACTAAACAGTCCTGTAAGGTAAACTGTCGCCTCCGTGTTCCCTTCAAGGCCAGTACTGCAGACTCTTCCTCCCTCCACTGCTGGAAGATGGACCTACACAGGTGATGACTTATAATTTTTTTCCAGGACCAAGAGCCTTAGCTGCTTTAAGAAATCCTTCAACTGCATCCTTAACAGCATCTAGAAAGAAGTACAACATAACTTGGAGGTATAGTGTTGTGTTAACTAATCTGCAGTCTGCTTTTTGGGATTGATTTCATAAAGAAATTCTGGACTGGACTGGATCAGCACTTGAACTAACTGGCCTTGAAGGGGACACAGAGGCGACAGTTTAACTTACAGGATTGTTGATGTCGATTGCTTAATATACATCTGGTGAGCCTCAATGTGTGTATATGTCTTGCACGTGGTGACACTGGTGGAGGAAGTTCTTGATTTTTAGTGGATACCAACCTGCAATCTTACCACGAGTGATGTCTGGCGATTCACTCTTTGGACTGTTCTGAGCGCTTGCACTTTTTTACATATTGAATATTGGACATTGTTTGCAATATTGAGGCACATAGGACTGCTTATGTTTGCGCTGCTGAATATTAATTTAGTTTTAATTTTTTTCTGTTTTGTAATTGTACTATCTGCCCCATGTTGTAAAGCGCTGCGCAAACTGTCGGCACTATATAAATCCTGTGTAATAATAATAATGCAGTGAATAGCCATGCTGAATCTCACTAATATCTGGCATGTAGGGGATTATTTAGAGTCAGTTAATATATGTTTAAAGATTGTTAGTATAGCCACATCAAATCTATATTTTGGGTTATTATCTAGCTGTAATGATGCCTTTACTGGTTGAGGTTCTGCAATATATGATTGTTTAACCTCAAAAATGATTTGCACCATTTACAATAATTGCATTGTGTCTCTTTAACATTTTCCTGTTTTGAAAGCTGAATGTGTACTAGCGGCTCTGTGGAATAGTTAATAGATCAGCCTGTCTGTGGCAGGGAGTAGTGGGTGCATGCTTGGAATATTTGGTCTGTGTCCCAGTTTCAGCATTGGGACCCGAAACTGACCTCAAGGTTATGTAAAGTTGATTAGTCCATGGAAGCTGTGCACCTAATCAGGTGTTTTAGACTTCCCATAGAGAAATCTGGTGTTCATGCTGAAGGGAGTTTTTTCCCCAAATCCAGATTTTTTTTTTTTTTTTTTTTTTGCCTATACGATCCGTATCTCTAGAAATGCAATCCATAACGGTGAATAAAACATTAGATGAAAGGGATTGTAAAGATGTGCACTTTTTTAAATAAAAATAACAAACCTGTAATACTTGCCTGCTCTGTGCAAGGGTTTTGCACAGAGCGGCCCGATCCTCCTCTTCTGGGGTACCCTATTGACGCTCCTGGCTCCTCTTCATCGGGTTACCCCATGGAGAGCCTCTTTCCATGGGGGCACCCGCGCAGGCTCGTTCCCAAGTCCCGCTACTGTGTCCATTGACACAGACAGCAGAACTCGGCCCCGCCCCCTGCTCTTGTGTCACTGGATTTGATTGACAGCAGGCTGGAGCCGCTTTCCTTGTGCACGTCGCTATAACAGATGGGTTCAGGTAAGAAAAGGGGGGGGGAGGGCTCTGGGGGTGGCTGCTCTAGCAAAGAAGGTTTTTTATCTTCATACATAGAATGCATTAAGGTGAAAAACCATGAGACTTTACAACACCTTTAAAGTTAGCCATACAAAACTTGCATGTCAGCCGGTCCCTGCTGAACTTCAAGCCATGGGTGGCTGTGTCTGGCCCCATCTGGCTTGACAAGTTGATTTAAAAATTGACTTTGTGTGGGTGAAAAATATTTGGTTGCGTAGTGACTGAATCCAATCGGATGCCATTGCTGCGGCTGGCTGAGTACAATACCAGCAGGGGAGATTCCTCCATCTACACAGTTTAGCGTGGATGGGAGAATCTCTATATTTTCTCTTGTTCAGCCTGTGACTAAATCTGTGTATGACTTGCTGTATATTTGAGAATCTCTTTAGACGAGAATGACTATGCCCTCTCATGAATGCAGATTTATTGAAGGGCTTTCCATTGTAGTTCAAAAATAGCTTTTGCTGAAACCACTGATGTGTAATGTATCTGATCGACTGATAAGGACACCATTGAAGTTACTCTTATGCACCAAAGTGCCTAGAGATTAGAGAGGCTGCCATATGTCAGAATACCCTGGGCTTTCGGGCCCTGGGGCACTCTGCTTTAATAACCAGCAGAATTAGTAGTTCGTTTTACTTTCTGCCAGTTGTTTAAAGCAGCTCAAACGCTTGTTAAGCTGACCATAGAGGCAGGGTGGATTTGATTTAAATCAAGTCGATTTAAATCACTAGTAAAAAAGGCTTGATTTAAATCAACTCGATTTTTAAATCACAATTTTTAAAGAGCAACTGTCATCTCTGTCCCGCAGCGGCGGCTCCTCTGACCCGCTGTTGACTCACCGACAGTCCCATTCACTTTAATGGGATGGCTGGTGATGTGGCAGTAACACAACAAGATGAAGGACGTGGCAGCAGCAGGTGAGTGGATGCCCGCTAACAGGCGCTGCCATGATGGATCTGAAATGACAGGTGCTCTTTAAATGTAAGGACTTATTCTTACTGGTAGTTAGAATCTTTAATATTTGCAAACAAAATGAAGGTTCCCTATTTAGAATAATAAGCTGTCGGGTTAGTAAAACAGTAACATCAGAACCAATTCAATCATACAGTTTGTAGTGTACATAGATTTGCAAAACAATGGGATAAAGGAATATTCCTGAACTTTGTTTTATCTCACGGTTACTGGGAAATTGTGTGAATGCATCAATGCAGTGCATGTTATCTCAGCTTGCAGAGCTTGGATTCATTGAATGAGTTTACCAAAAATGTAAATATTGCAGAATATACAGCCTTGTGCTACATAACTAAGCTCAATTTCATGCTGAATAAACTAAATTATTAATGTATCCTAAATAGAAAACTATCTTTGGATAGATTTTTACTTCAAAAGCATTTTATTAAAATAGATTTGATAGAAATCAAAAAATCAGAGTCCAAAAAATCTGCATAGAGGAGTCTTTTTTTTTTTTTTTCCTTTGAAATCAGCCGGTTGAACGAAAAGGAAAAAAAAATGACCTGATTTCTCCATCCATGCATTCAAGGTGGATGGTGGGAATCGTCCTTGCTGTGTCTTTGTATTCTGACAGCGGGGAGACTTCCGTGCTATCAGAATACACTGATCACCACTGATGGCTATAGCCTGCAGCGCAGATAGAGCAGCTCAAATCTGACAGGGTGGTTGAACAGAAATCCATCGGAATGACTGACTTCTGTTCAACCATGGTGGCCATACATGAATTTAAATTTGGCTGGTCCCTGCTGAACTGGTCAAATTTTGATCCATGTATGGCCAGCTTTAATCAGCTACTGGAGTGTCTGAGGCTGCTCTGACTTATTGAATCAATTCATATCAGGCTTTGGAAGACTTTTTACCTTTTTCATTGTGTCAAAAGCAAAAGTTGTCCCATTGCTAAGAGTTTTTCCTGACATGAAATACAAAGTAACAAAAATCTAATTCTAAAATTCCATCGGTGTTGGATACGGACCTTCTATGTTCATTAGAAGTTCTCCAGGAAGAGTGTGCACACGGGATTTCATTAGTGAGGCTTGGTGCAGAGCTTGAGTAGATCATGTGTAGTATGGTGGGCAAAAATGTATAGTTTGTGGAAACTTTTTTTTATTATTATTATTATTATTATTTTAAGGCTTAATTAGATTTGTTTAGTGGACGTTGTGATGGAACACAAATGGCAACTAAAAATAAAGGTTTATGCTATACATATACTTTGCTAATGGAAGATTTAACTATTTGTGCCCTTTTGTGTCTTTCTGTTGCCACTTAATTTCAATGGGTTTCCAATGATGATCCTGGTAACTATGAATTCTCCCAGTATCAATAAGAATTAAAAGAGAAGTAAAGGATTTTTTTCCCCCCCGATCATACTTAGGTGGATGCTGCCTCTGTCCCCCAGCACTTTTACACTGCGAACTGAGCGATCACTCGGGTTTTCAGAGCTCCATGAGCAGAGAGCTGTACACTGTCAGTCAGCAGCTCTCTGCTCTTCTCCTCCCGCCTAGCTCACTGGAGCGATGAGCTGTGGAAGGGGCGCAGCGGCCATCTCAGGCTCCCAGCGGCTTGCTGAGATGGTTGTCCATCCAGGCACCTGGCAGATTGGGACTCCATGGTCAGGATTACGTGGTGCCTGAACCGACATTGGTGACATCAGCAGAGAGTGAACTTCAGTCCGCTCTCTGCTGAAAATGGGTCACAGGAGTGCAAAATGAATCACATTCCTGTGATCCATAAAAGTACAGCCAAACAAGTTTTGTCTGGACTTCAACTTTTAAAGCGGAGTTCCACCCAAAAATGAAACTTCCGCTTTAAGGGAAGGCAACCCCCCCGACATGCCACAATTGGCATGTCTTTTTTTATTTTTCTTTTGGCGGGGGGGTGACCAGGGCAGCCATTCTCAAGCCGCAGCGCAACTCGCGCATGTTCAGTGAGCACCAGGCTTTGGAGCCAAAGCCGGGTGCCCACACTTGTGATGCTGGCGCCGCCGAGGGGAGAGGGCGAAGAAGGAGCCCTCGGGTGACTGCATCGCTGGAGCGAGGGACAGGTGAGTGGCCTATTTGTTAAGTCAGCAGCTACCCTTTTGGTAGCTGCTGACTTTTAAAAGGGTGGAACTCCGCTTTAAGTGTCTAAGGCTAGCCTGATGTTAGCAGTATTTTCCTGCTCCCAGATAAAGTCCCCACTTGATGGTGAAAAGTTTTAAATTTGACAGGACTTTATGTTTTAAGGCCTCATGTACACTGCTGACATTTAGGGGCTTTTTTTTTTTTTTTTTGCTAAAGCCTCCTCCACTCATTAAAAGCCTGTGTCCATGTAAACATTTCCTCAGTTTAGGAACAGCAGAGTTGAGGGTGCAGTTAAATTTCCCTCTCCTGAATGCGAAAGACTTGCATTCAGGACAGGAACATTTTGGTAAAAAACGCAAATGCGGCAAAACCGCGGTACTGCTTTTTTGCCGCATTTAGCATTTTTTCCGCTACCAGGAGAGTTACGTTTAGGGGTGGCCTGTGTACATGTAGCCTTTTGTAGTTTGTGTGTGTGTGTGTGTGTGTGTGTGTGTGTGTGTGTGTGTGTGTGTGTGTTGTTGTTGTTGTTGTGTTTTTTTTTTTAACTCCAGATCCTGAAAGAGGGCTCTTCTTCCTGTGAACCCTCAAAGCAACAAGGGAACAGATTCATATAAACTTGAATGCACCTGTATCTAA
The DNA here is from genome assembly GCA_018402905.1 of Glandirana rugosa. Lineage (NCBI taxonomy): Eukaryota > Metazoa > Chordata > Amphibia > Anura > Ranidae > Glandirana > Glandirana rugosa. The sequence continues at coordinate 1,268,981 of BLSH010277718.1, read as the reverse complement.
TGCTTTAGACCCCTTTCAGCTGAGGTTCACTTTGGTGCGGGAATGAAATGGTGTGAGTTCAGCTGAACTCGCACCATTTTATTCCTGCATGACAGTCTTGACTTCAGGTGCAATTTCACAGACCTCTGTGTGGCTTGCTGCACAGATGTCAATGGAAATCGCACGTGAAATCACAGAAAGTAGTACTGAAACTACTTTTAGAAATCGGTGCGGCGCTGCACCGATTCATACAGTGCATTTGCTGCCAATTTGGCCTGTGATTTGACATGTCAAATCGCATGCCAAAACACACCAATGTGAACCAGGGCTCACACTGAGGCACTTTGAAAAGCTCACAAAAAACAATTTCCATTAAAATCAATGGATGCTTTCACACGGAGGTGGGGCGGGGAAAAAACTCCTGCAATGGCATGTTTGGAGCAGTAAAAAAGCGCCCCAAAATGGGTTATGAGTCATGTGTCGTGCTACTGCCTCAAAAGCGCTTGCAAAGTACCCGGCATTTTGTGGGCAGTTTTCAAGCGCCTCAGTGTAAAAGGGGTCTATAAAACGTAATCCACAAAAATGCTGGTGAGGAGTTCCCTAAGGCCCTTTTCACTCTGCCGCGACTTGAAAGTCTTGCGATTTTTGGCGCGATTTCAGGGAATGCCTGTAAGCTTGAGGTCTATGGACCTCAACTCGCATCAAAGTCGGACCAAAGTGGTGCAAAGACTACTTTGAAGTCGGTGCAACTTGAAGTCACACAGATAAGAATGGTACTCATTGGAAATCATGGGGTATAACTTGTCATGTCACTTTGCAGTCCCAAGTCGCAGGACAAGTAACACAAGTGTGAAAAGGGCCTAAGGCTCCATTCACACCTAAGTGTAGCAATTTGCTGGTGCTTTTTTTGTTTTGTTTTGTTTTTTTTTCAGCATTTTTGCAGCCTTTACAAGCATTTTACAGTTTCAGGCGTTCTTGTTTAGCCAATAGAAAGCACTAGGGGAAGAGGGAGAGGAAATTAGGTGCGGAGAGCTGCTGTTTGAGCAGAAAATGAGCGACAAAATGCTTCTAAAGCGCTCAAGTCAAGCTTTTTCAGGTGTTTCTATTTAAGTCTATGGGGCCAAAAATGCTTGTAATCTGAGCAACAGGCCTTTTGCTTCAGGCGACAGAACAATCCGATGTGAACAGGGGCCATTGAAATGAATGGGATTTGTCTTGTTCAGTGTTTTTAGAGCTGCAAGCAGAAAGTTGCTGAGGTTTGAACAGGACCTTAGAGTAAAATTTGTGCTTTGCCTACTCGTGGTAAAGAAATTGGTTTGGTTTAATTCCCAGCAGCATTTATTACCCCCCCCCCCCCTACATATTGTGAAGTCATTAGATTCCTGTTGGTTCATGGATGGCCCACCCAGATAGGACATCATTTTGTTTTTTACTCCTCTGCAGCACAACGTTGTGAGTAAACTTTTCAAGACTTCTAGCAGGACAGTGTGGTGTCTACTGCCTGGGCCTGCTCTGTATAATTCAGGAAATAGAGCCCCAATCTTTTATGATATACAGTCTATGCAGAAATGTTATTTTGTCTACAGCTAATATCTATTAAACATTCAGACTAAGCAGAAGCCAACAAAGTAATGGCTTTCTTGGATGACTTTCCCTATTTCAGATTGCCATCTCCTTCCTCCCTGTGATGTAATTTTGCTATTTCAGTAGTGAGATGATTTTTCAGGCGTTCTCAGCTTTCTAGGGAAAGCAAATCCATAAGTCTATTTTTTTTTTTCTTCTTTTTTTTTGTAAAGCAGTGATCACATAGGCAACCCATGTACACAACAATCTAGACACAGTGGCTCGATAAAAGTATTGTGAATTGTCTGTTGTACAGCAATGGTATAAAGACAGATAATACAACATTGCATGAGTTGTTAAAGATGCGGTATTATGTCTGTCAACCCATAATCATAAGTTCAATAACAGATTGGAGATATTCTGAACATTCCCTAATGCACTAATAACAAGCAGCCAACTTATACACCTTCTGGTGCATTGGAACCATGGTCATGTCTTTTAAAGAGGTTGTAAACGTGTAAAACAAAGGCCTAGTAAGTCAGTAAGTCCATTATGAAATACCTACCTTACAATAAAGCCCTGCAGCAGCGCCCACACACCGCTGACATCTTCCCTGGTGGTTCCTCTGGGTTTGTGGGCTTCAGAGCGCATGTGCCGATGACGTCCTCAGCGGCATATATAGTAAATCTCTCCTACACAGTGCAAGTTTAGGAGATATTTACAGTAGCTACAGGTAAGCCTTATTAAATGCCTTATTATAGGCTTACTTTGTAGGTACAATTAAACAAGAAGACTTTACCTCCTCTTTAAAACTCAACTCCCTCAGATTGGTAACATGAGAGTTCAGTAGTAAACAGCCCTACCACATATAGAACAGGGGTGGTACATTAAAACACATTGTGCAGGACACCTCTAGAGCACTGGCGGCCCTCCGGCTGTAGCGGAACTACAAGTCCCATCATGCCTTTGCTTGTGGGAGTCATGCTTATAACTATTGGCCTTGCAAAGCCTCATGGAATTTTTAGTTCCTCAACAGCTGGAGGGCCGCCAGTTTGACACACCGGCGCTAGACTATTTTGTAGCAATCTATTTAGAATAAGGCATGTAGGTGCCATGCCTCGGATAGCTAATCACATGTCCCATATCTTTCAGCAAATCCATAATTCTAAAGCAAAACGAGGGAATTTGCTGCTCAGTTACACACTATATTGTCAAAAGTATTGGGACACCTTCCTTTACACATACATTCATTTTATTGGCATCCCAATCTAAGTTCGTAGGGTTCAATATGGAGTTGGCCCGTCCTTTGCAGCTTTAACTCTTCTGGGAAGGCTGTCCACGATGTTTAGGAGTGTGTCTATGCAAATTTTTAACCATTCTTCCAGAAGCACATTTATGAGGTAAGGCACTGATGTTGAGCGAGTTTGAGGTGCAGGAACTTGACTGGCCTGCACAGTCCTGACCTCAACCCAATAGAATGGGGAGAGCGGAGATTGCGAGCCAGACCTTCTCATCCACATCAGTGCCTGACCTCACAAATTTGCTTCTGGAAGAATTGTCATAAATTCCTATAGACACACTACTAAGGCCAGTTTCACACTGGGGCATTTTTCGGGCGCTTTTGCACTAAAAATAGCACCTGTAAAGCGCCTGGAAAATACCCTCCCATCCACCCCAGTGTGAAAGCCCGAGTGCTTTCACACTGGGGCGGTGCGCTTGCAGGACATTACAAAAAGTCCTGCAAACAGCATCTTAGGGGCGATGCGGTGAGTGGTGTATGCACCGCTTCTCCACCGCCCCTGCCATTGAACACCGCCTCGGAAGCGCCATGCGCTGCCGCTTTTAACCCCCTGTGGTAGTTTAAAAGCGCCCCACTGGCACCCAAACAGCAGCGCAAAAACGCCGCTAGAACAGCGGTAAAGCGCTGCTAAAACTAGCTGTGTTTTACCGCTACCGCCCCAATGTGAAAGTGCCCTAAAGGCAGGTGTAGCAATACTTTTGACAAAACAGTGTACTTTTTTTTTTTTTTTTTTTTTTTTTTTTTTCACACTTTGACCGGAATCATCACACAGATATCCTTAA
>BLSH010277718.1:1215185-1234180 GCA_018402905.1 Glandirana rugosa | reverse complement strand
CAGGTAGGCTGTTTTTTGTGTGGGTTGCTTTGCACTTTGAGGGCTCACCAGAGTTCTAAGATATGTCAGCTCGTCTTTCCACATTGAACTTCTTAAAGGTCACCTCCACAAGGCTCTTTACTCTCCAACATAGGTGGTCATGGGAGATAAGCAAGAAAGACCCTCCGTGTATCTCTTTAAGTTCAAACATTTATTTAACAGCACCAAATGCGCTTACATTAAAACACTTTAAAAAATGCCAGTTTCATTAGTCAGACTTCCTACCGCCTGGCTACTGACTAATGAAACTGGCATTTTTAAAGTGTTTTAATGTAAGCGCATTTGGTGCTGTTAAATAAATGTTTGAACTTAGAGATACACTATGAGGGTCTTTCTTGCTTATCTCCCATGACCACCTATGTTGGAGAGTAAAGAGCCTTGTGGAGGTGACCTTTAAGAAATTCAATGTGGATGAGCCCCTTTCTAGCGTTGGAAAGACGAGCTGACATATCTTAGAACTCTGGTGAGCCCCCACTGTGTGCATACGTTTGTGGTGATCGATGGTGGAGGACCCAATTATGGAACAGCATAGCAGCTTAATCTAAAGAGGATTTTCCTTTGCACTTTATATTATATTGCACGGTTGATATTTTGCACTGGCACTTTTTTGTACTTTGCACAAGATTCATTTGCATGAGTTTTAAGTAACTCTAGCGCTGCTTTCACTATCACAGATATAGTTGACTTTTTTATAGTTTTGTTTATTTATATAGCAGCTGCTTAATGAGATTTATTTATTGATTACTTTGTTTGATACTGTTTAGCGCAGTGGTTTATTGTATTTAAGGTGAGGGACATGGCGACAGCAGGTGAGTGGATGCCTGCTAACAGGTGCTGCCATGATGGATCTGAAATGACAGGTGCTCTTTAAATGTAAGGGACTTATTCTTGCTGGTAGTTAAAATCTTTAATATTTGCAAACAAAATGAAGGTTTCCTATTTAGAATAATAAGCTGTCAGGTTAGTAAAACATCGATGTCAGAACGATTCAATCATACAGTTTGTAGTGTACATAGATTTGCAAAACAATGGGATAAAGGAATATTCCTGAACTTTGTTTTATCTCATGGTTACTGTGAAATTTGTGTTAATGCATCAATGCAGTGCATGTTATCTCAGCTTGCAGAGCTTGGATTCCTTGAATGAGTTTACAAAATATTGTAAATATTGCAGAATATACAGCCTCATGCTGCATAACTAAGCTCCATTTCATGCTGAATAAAGTAAACGCTAGTGTGCATGGAGCCTTAATCCCTTGGCGCCGAGCGCATGCAAAAGTTTGGCCCTGCACGCTCTCGGCACAGTGACCAGTGGCTCATGGAAAATTCACAATAGCTGCTTGCGACCGGAAGTTTTTAGATAATGTGACCACCATGACAGCCAATCATGGAGGTCACATGGCCATAAGCCCTGTCCCACCTCCCGGCATAGCAAACCCCTTAAAGGGCCGACTGCAGCCAAGGGGTTAAAATGTTTACAGGTTGCCCCCCTCCCCCAGCCTGTTACTAGACAGAAGGGGACTGAAGAGCTTTTCTCCTGTCACTCTGCTGTCTTCTCCTACCAGCATGCTTCTTTTCTTGTTGGCTCCATTTCATGCTGAATAAACTAAAATATTAATGTATCTTAAATAGAAAATTATCTTTTAGATAGATTTTTACTCCAAAAGCATTTTATTAAATTTTTTTTTTTTTAAATCAAAAAATCTGATATAAATAAAAAAAATCATGTTTTATTTATTTTTAAATCATTGATTTTTATCCACCCTGATTTCAGTCCCTGTCTTCATGAGCATATTGTAGCTCTGTGCCCCTTTCATCTTTTATTTCATGTTAAGAATGCTTGTCTTGTGAAACTTCGTGGTTACTTTGGCCTTGTTTGGAAAGGTTGTTCTGCTGAAAGACTGTTTATCCAAGCCTCAGATTCTCGTCTGTTTACTTAGATGACCAACCCTGGTACGTGAAAATTAACCCACGACCTAATCCCACCTCCACTATAGTTGTAGCTTTGGTGTGTAAGTTTTTTTTAAAAAAAAACTTTTAGGCCCCATACACACAGGCATATTTAAAATAAATAAGCTCAACATCGGGCCTTAACCTGAAAACGCCGGCGCACGTCGCTATGGCTTTAATGCGCGTTAGTGAGCGTTTTGGCGGCTCAGCATCAAAAATGCTATAATGCTGCAACTTTAGAACACGCTGGCCGTGGGTTCTGCTCTCAGCTCACTAACGCCGACACCATCTACAGCTCAAAAACATCTGTGTTTTTATGGGGCCATTGAATAACATGGAGAGCTGGAAAGAATGCGGCGCTAAAAAACATCCATGTGTATGAGGACTAAGAGTGGCTTCACACTGACCCGCTGAGCTTTGGCCACAGCGCAGGTGCAGCGCATTGTACCCACAGTTTTAGTGTGCTTCGCTACACTTTGTCATAGACTTCTATTATATCTAACAGTTTTTTGGTGTGCTGATGTAATAGAAGTCTATGGAAAAGCCCAGCTAGCCTGCACCAAAACCATGAGTACGCTGCATTTCGGCCAAAGTGCAGTGAATCTGTGTGAAGCCGCCCTTTAAACTTGGATGAGGTTCACCCACGTCCCCAAAAAAAAATTTCACTTGCCATTTGATGCTCTAGCCTACGCACAAGCCCAGTGAGCCCTGCGTTGTCCCCTTCCCCCCCCCTCTCTCTTCCTGTGATGCCATCTTATTTGCTTCCTTCATTGGGCGTTGGTTGTCTCTTCCAGGCTCCAGGTAAAAGAAGATGTTGATGAAATGGGGAAGCCGATGCCTCCTTGACTGTGCGACGTTGGTATACCAGGAGACCTCAAGAGAAGGCTTTGTCATTTTTGCCTAGGCAAGAATGGAGGCAAGGAGTGGGTCAACAATAAGAAAAAGATAAAAATTTATAACGTGTTGCCAAAAAAAAAGGGTCTGCTGTATTTAGTCTGTGAAGGGTTAGAATGCAGCAAACTTATTTTTGAGTGAAGGTCTGCTTTAAGCCTATCTTGATCTGATCTCTTCAACCTTGGTCCACCACCTCTCCCAAGATTCTAGGTGACTCCGCTGTAGAGATTACCCTTCACTTCCTGACTAGGTGACCGGTGTCACAGAACAGGAAGTTACTCTTTGCCCGCTCTGTCCAAAATCCAATTGAATCCAACTGAACTCTAGAACAAGAAGAGTCAGCCTCCATAGTTTTTCTCATTTCCATTGCCAGCGGTCTTGAGATAAAACTATTTCAAAGAACAAACATTTCATTGTTTGGTTTGCTAGTAAAATGAGAAAATCAGTTAGGGGCCTGAATACAATAAGAAGTTGCATTTTATTGACTTTGCATTTTGCACACTACTATTCTTTGTACTTGTGCCTACGTTTGGTGGTTGAGTTTATTTTCATGCCCCTTTGCAGCATACGTAGATCTGTATAGAAGGTGCTTTTCCTTTAAGCCGTGATGGCCTTGCCAGTATTTTCTCCCCCAGTGAGCAGACCTGTGTCTCCAGTTAGTCAGTAGAGATCAAGTACAAACACAGAGCGACTTCACAAAGCTTTGCTCTTATCCAGTTTCCCGTCCCAGTTCATTGAAAGGGATTTTCTCAGAGGGGTTTCTCTCTCTGCAGGAAGGATAGTGTTTTGGGGCTGCTTGCCATATGCTGGATGTTATCGGGTCTTTCCTCATCACAATGTCCTGCCCTTCTTTTCTGCAGACATTCACTGTTTAACTACTTTAGTAGTATTTTGGTCTGACCAGCTGTTTTTTTTTTTTTTTGTTTTTTTTTAAGACTGTGTAAAGTTTTCGAGTTTTGCCTTCTCTGTACATTGGTTTATTTCAGGAAATGCAGAGCATGGAAGAGATTCATTGTGACTAGGGTGGACAGTTCCTTTTTTAGTTGTCTTGGCTCCATGTGGTAAAGTGCTTTATACGTTAACAAAAACGGCACTATAATGTCTCTTCTGGGTTTTTTGCAGCTGGCGGCCTGCTGGTGAAATGCAGTTACACATTCGCTGTCTGTTCAAATTGCCCTTAAACTTCCTAGGATGCCTGATGTGTGTATCCCAGAAAACTTTGGGCAACTAGGGAAGGCCATTCTCACCTATGGCCCGGCGGTTCACACTGATGCGACATAGGATCCGACTTGTAAAACCCCAAATTGGATGACTTGAGAAATTCAATGTTTCCCTATGAGAGCCATCTTAACTGATACTACACAAGTCTGTCCGACTTTAGAAAAGGTTCCTGCACTACTTTGGTCCCACTTTGATACGACTTCAATGCAACAGAGTGTAGAAGGTCAAATCAGTCTTACTCCAAAGTTGCCCTGAAAGTCGTGTGACTTTGGAGTCGGGTTAGTGTGATCCGAGCCTAAAAGAAAAAGGCACAAGCATGAGCTGTGCTTCCCTAAAAAGTTACTTAAAGTGGAGTTCCATCCAAAAGTAGAACTTCTGTTTAGATGCTTCCTCCCCCCTCCGGTGCCACATTTGGTACCTTTCAGGGGGGAATGGCGACCTGTTTTTGACAGGTCCCCTCCCCACTTATGGGAGAAGGGACTGCGGCCCGTCTCTCGGAAGTTTGGCCCCCCCTCATTGCCCCGCAGTCGGGCCAAGAAGAGGGCGCTTGGCGCACTAGGAAACCCCTACCAGGAATGGCGGCGGCAGCACCTGGGATGTGATCCGAAAATCGGCTGAGGTGCCAACATTGCAGGCTCCCTGGACAGGTAAGTGCCCTAATATTAAAAGTCAGCAGCCACAGTATTTGTAGCTGCTGACTTTACATTTTTTTTCACCCAGGCTGGACCTTCTCTTTAAAGTGATCCTAAACACACACTGTTTAATTTTACATTGTCCCATCTCTTTCCGTAATGTGGATGACGGCACTGGAATTTTTTTAATAGAAAAAAAAATGTAAGTACCATTTTCCTAATCTAATATACAACTGTAAGATGACCCAGCTCTTTCCCAGCCTTTCTGCAGGGAAAAATAAGCAGGAGGAGCCTCCAGTCCTCTGCTGGTCACATGTTAAAAAAAACAAAAAAACAACAGTGTTTGGCGTGCTGAGTAAAAATAAATAAATAATATGAATAAACAGTTTTAAATTGTCATACAAAAATATATTTGAAATTAAATCTTTATCTCTAATAATTTTTTGGCAATAACACGGTGTGGGTGGGCGGATTTCTGCCATTGACAGGCTGTTGCTCCCCTCCAGCCTGTGTCTTAGAATAAGAAGGAGGTGAAGCTTCCATTAATCTACATGTACTATCCTGCCCCTTTTGTCTGTAGCTGGTTGGTGGGCATGGAGGAGGGAGGGAGGGAGTGGGCTGCCATTTACCATTGTGTATATGCTGCCCACATGTGTGACTCTGAAGTCACATGGGCTGCTCAGATGTGATAAGGAGCTCAGCATAGAAACTCGCTGAAAACTGAGCATGTGCATAATTGCCAACACTGCTCTGCAAAATCCCCAGCTGCATTGGGGACATGAACAGAAGGTGGAGATAGAGAGCAGCAGAATCAACCAGTATTTTTGCAGAATATGGGAAACGGATCTCATAGTGACTGAGTGAGTATGATCTGTATAATGTGAATACAGCAGAGCTACAGAACTGTAGGGGAAGTTCACACCTGTGTAGTCTGTTTTCAGGTGTATTGAATTTTTACATTCATTGAACGCTATATAATTCACATTTTGATGAAAATGCAGCAAACATGCTCTAACTGTGCGCAGTTATGTGCACTTCTGCTGTGACCGCGGTTTGTTTATAAGTAAAAGTGTCTTTTTTTTTTTTTTTTTTTTTTTTTTTTTTTTGTCTCATATTCTTTTCGCCTCATATTCTAGAGGGCCCCACAGTGAAGCTGTGTTCATTGATAGAAACATTATAGGGAATCAATGTAATTCTATCACTCCATTGCGTTCCTATCTTCCTGTCTGTTTTCAGGTGTACTATATATTCTTTTGTATGACCTGTTCATATAGAGTTCACCTGTACTGCCACCTTCTGGTGAAATGTGGATTTGTAGCACAACCATGAGGTTTTATGCACTAAGCTCTGCGGAGAGTTTGGCTATGTGTTTACAAGACAGCTGCATAATTTGGGGATTCTTTGGTTACTATAAGGGGTCTAAAGCCAGAAATTTCCACTAAGGCTTCATGCACACTGAAGCTGATAAACTACTGTTTTTGGTTGTTTGGTAGTTTTGTTAACAGCCCATAAATGCCCCTTTGTTATCCTATGTGTCCATGCACACATGGACGTTTATTGTCGTTTAACAGCAGTGGTGGTTTTGGCTGTTATCTAAACGTCCTGAATTGGCGTTCCAGAGTGGTTCTTCTGACCACAAATGCTGGACGCCAATAAACGCTGCTAAATGGCTGTTTACCGGCGTCCGGTGTTTTTTGCAGTCAATGGAAGCTAATAAAGTAAAACAAAAACTGCTCAAATGCTGACGCCAATAAACGCTGCTTACAAATCGCTGTTTAAAGAACGTTTTCTAAGCTGCGTCTCCTGCCCAACGCCCAGAGAGCGTCCAGTGTGCATGGAGTCTTGAGATCCAGCCCACTCTGGGAGCTTGCTAACCTGGGGTATATGCAGAATGCACATACCTGTTTGATAGTCTTTGGGGCTGGAAGGTGAAAACATTTCAAATGTCTGCATAGTCTTACCAGGTTTCTGAGCTGTTTGTATGTTTTTGCAGCTGAATTTAGCACAGCAAAAAGATTGATGTGAGATTGCCTGAGGTTTCATAGTAATATTAATTCCCTTCTAATGATAGGTTCACTGTAAACTTGAAGTCGCTATAACCCATCTCATGGAATGATTATCATGTGGTGACTGCTGAAATCTGGTTGCTATTGGTTAATGTATGTTTTGCACTTCATCGGCACGCTTTGCTCAGACTTATTAACCAACTGCAAGTATATGTCTGTTTCCTCACTGATAATAGGAGCATTGTGCTGAGGTTGACATGCCCAGGGCCTAGTAATAGGCTTTCTGGCAGGTTTTGCCAGGCTTGCCCTTCCCTGCAAAGCAAGACGCATTAGTAGACTTTTCTGTTTATTTTTTGAAAGGTTATTGATTGTTTTGGAGCTTCATCTCTCCAGCTTCCCGACATCCACAATGCCCCACAGCATTTCTGCTCTAAAAAGCAAACAAGCAAATATTTCAGAGTGCTGCATACGTGCCGTGCTCCAGCCAGTTGGAATTAATCTCTCAGTAATTGTAATATGAGAAGCCGCGCAGATGAGCTGAAGTTTGTGTGCCACGGCATATCCTGGATGGCTGTGCTTTATGAAGTTTGATTTATTTTTTTTTTTCTTTTGTCTACCTACAGCCGTGACATGGAAAATAAAGAAACACTCAGGGGGCTGCAGAAAATGGATGACCGCCCGGAGGAGCGCATGATCAGGGAAAAACTCAAGGCTACATGTATGCCAGCCTGGAAGCATGAATGGCTGGAGAGAAGGAGCAGGAGAGGCCCTGTGGTAAGTAAGCCTGGCCATGCTGCCTTGTATATGGGGACACACTGGCCGCTTAGGTCAGCAGTGACCAAAACAGTGTACCGAGTGGACAGGAGGAGAGTTGTGCTGTAAAGGGGTTGTAAACCCTCTGGGTTGTACACCTTAATGCATCCTATGCATTAAGGGGAAAACCTCCTGTAGTGCACCAGCCCCCCAGAGCCCCCATTTTACTTACCTAAAACTGGTCTTTCCAGCGCAGGGGACAAGTGCACCCGCTCCAGACGGTGTCTCTGGTCCTGATTGGATAGATTGATATCAGCACAGCCATTGGCTCCTGCTGCTGTCAATCAAATCCAATGACACGGGGACATGGCCGAGTCCTGCTGGCTGTGTCAATGGAAGTAGCAGCAGGACACGAGAGCACGCCCGCACGGGTGCCCCGAGGGAGAGCTCTTCTCCGTCGGGGCACTCGATGTGGGGAGGAGCCAGGAGCGCCGCTGAGGGACCCCAGAAGAGGAGGATCGGGGCCACTCTGCAAAACCGCTGCACAGAGGCAAGTATAAGGGCTCTTTCACACATGCCCGTTCGTTTTGACGGGCTCTGCTTGCTGAGCGGGGATCGATCTGTTGATCCCCGCTGAGCTGGCGGATGACAGGTCCTTCTCTGCTCACTTTGCACAGACGGATCTGTCGGAGCCCCCGCTCTCCTCTGAAATGAAAATGGACCGTCTGTCCGTTTTTGATCCAATCCGCTGGACGGATGGAAAATAGGGTTTCCATCCATCTGTATTTAGCGGATCAGATGTCAGCGGACATGTCCCCGCTGACATGTGTCGCTCCATAGAGGTTAATGGAGCGTCCGATCAGGTCCGCCTGAATAACTGACAAGCAGACCTGAACGGTCCATATTTGTGAAAGAGCCCTTACGTGTTTTTTATTTAAAGAAAAAAAAAAACTGAACCTTTACAACCCCTTTAAGCCCCCATCTGTCTTAATTTACAGATGGAAAAAGTTTACTTTTTACAAATGTTGTGCGGTCAAACATTTAGTTAAAATATTTCCTTTCCAAAAATGTTGATGCTACCATGACTGCTTTTGCATTGGGCTAGTCCTCAGGGACTCCACTTTCTGATGACAAGCCAACACGATGACCTGACTGTTTGATTGCAAGCATTCAAAGCTGAGCCAGTGGCCGGCACTCCTGTTTTACGAATCGATCTGTGGCACATCCACGTGCCTTAGTACTTCTGCAGAGAACTGCCATTTTTTATTTTTTTTTTTAGATCTAGCAACTGAAGTGCAAAGTTTTTGCACCCTGAGTTGACTGCTTCTATCATCTATGGGGTCCAGTGATTTTCAGGCTGGGCCCCAGACAGCGGGGAAAATTATTATTTGATCCCCTGCAGATTTTGTAAGTTTGCTCACTTACAAAGAAATGAAGGGTTTATAATTATCATAGGTGCATTTTAAATGATAGAAACAGAATATTAACCAAAAATCCAGAAAGAACACAAGAGCACCATCCCTACAGTCTAGCACGGAGGTGGAAACCTTATACTTTGAGGCTGTTTCTCTGCTAAATGTACAGGCTAACTTTACCACATTGAGGGGCCAATGGACCGGGCCATGTATTTTATACCTTAAAGTACCAGAGATTCCTTTCTGTTTCTGGGCTTCAGCAGAAGGCAGCAGCGTTGAGGAAAAGTAAGAATATGCTGCAGTGGAATGGGAATTAAAGCAAACCTGTTTCGCCCTGAGTGGGCAAATCACATGGTTTCCCTAAGATGTGAGATTCAACAAACTAGTGCCTAAAGCTGTTCATACACTATTCGATTCTTCTTTTTTTTTTTCTCGGTTAGCCAGCAGACAGAATGGAAAAAAATCGAACAGATTCCTCCATCTATATACAGTGCAGATGGGACGAATGCTCCTGCTGGGCTGACAGCTGTCAGACCTGAACAGCCGCATCTGATTGGCTGCAGTCACTGTTTAGAGTTTTTTACTGCATGGCTCCTTCAGGTTTTTCAATGGAAGGATGATGGGTGGAAAGAGGCCCACAGGGCAATACATTTGAACAAATTTCAGCTGGTACATAAGAAAATGGACGAATATCGGCTGGTTCAACCGCAACCAGCCGACAGTCGGCCAGTGTGTATGTCAGCCTTTATTTTCTGCTCAGCCTGCTGGGTTGACTGAAAAAAAGCTACCTGTGTGTACTTGGCATTGGAAAAACTGAAATTCCCCTGTGTCTATAATTGCAGCTGTAAAATTAGTAGTAAATGGAACATCACAAAGAAAAAATGGGAAAGGAGAAAATGCCATAAAAAAGGGAGCACTTGGTATTAAAGTGTTACTAAACCCACAACAGTAAAATCAGTCTGTGCATGCAGTAAAGCATGCTTGTTATACTCACCGTGGAACCTAAGGGGTTAATCCTCTGCATTGTGTAATAAAGCTGTTTGACCCTGTATGCAGAGATTCTCCTCTTCTATGATCTCCAAAATATGTCTGGATAAGACCGAGCCTTTGGAGTCAAGCTTCACACATGCTCAGTTTGGTGTGTATTGCTAGAGTTTTTTTTTTTCTCTTGGGAGAGTGCATGTGGTCAGGAGTCCTGGATCCTGATAGGACAGTCAGAGTAATTCGGAAAACTCCTCCTACAAGCTTTACCAGGAACTGATAGAAGCCTGCTATATACTGCTGAGAAAAGGTATTTAGCAGGTTATATTTGCTAAAATAATTGCATGTCCATGTTCTGTGTACTGTGGGAGACCAGATATAGTGAATGCAGGGTCCTGGGTTTAGTAACACTTTAACTGATGTTTTGATGTTTGTGTAATGCAGGTTGTAAAACCAATTCCTGTAAAAGCTGATGGGATAGATGCTCCCAAATCGGACTCTTCTGTTGATGGGTCATTGAATGGATCATCCCATATTCCGAAGGGGAGACGCAGCCCTTCTCCCAGCAGCTCATCCAGCTCTTCCAAATCAAAGCCAGAATCTCCAGGAATGAAGAGAAGAGGATTGTCTCCTGTACCTGTAAGTTCTGTCTCTTTTACCTATGTGGAACTGTTACTATTGCTGTATTCATTATTATAACCATTTATTAGCTGTTGGCTTTCACGTCGGTAGTTTGTCCTCTATTTTTGTCCCATTTAGCTGTTAATGTAGCAATTACTGCCCTGGCATTCCAAAAGAAAAGATTATTTTATGCCCCCGAAATAACTAGAACGTTAAAAGTTTTAGGACCATACCTGTTCTAAACAAGCCTGATCTACATGACCATTACCAACAAAAATATCTGCTGCTGATCACAACATACTGTTATGACTCACATAATGGTGAGCTTCTCTAGCACAAACTACATGTGTTTTTTTCTGAGCTTGGCTTATTCCATCATTGTTCAATAACTTTCCTGCACAAAGTAGGCTTCCTGTTGCCTAGCTTGTGGGAAAAAAATAGTTGGTGCCAACATTGGAAGATAACAGTTCAATATCTTGCTGTGGTGGAAAATTGCTATAGAATTCTAACATTTAGTTTGATATGTGCCAAGGGCCAAAATTTGCAGCTGCTGTTTTAACTTTTTTTTAAATTGTTTTTTCTATAGTTTGTGGTAGGACATGTCTTGTCACTCGTATGACATGCTGGCTTCCAGATTGGATGGACTCCCTAATTTTAGAATAAAGTATAATATTCTAGTGGTAATAACACACTGGGGTTGATTTACTAAAATTGGAGAGTGCAAAATCTGGTGCAGCTCTGCATAGAAACCAGTTGGCTAAATTGAACAAGCTGAAGTTAGAAGCTGATGGGCTACCATGCACAGCTGCACCAGACGTTGCACTCTCCGGTTTTAGTAAATCAACCCCACTGTTTAAGGCAAAAATGGCAGTACAAGTCTTAAGCTGTATACACACTTTACAATATTCTATTGATTTTTTTTTTTTCCTTTTAGATTTGCCAAAATCATGTACAGGCAGTCCCCAGGTTACAAACAAAATAGGGACGGTACGTTTGTTCTTAAGTTGAATTTGTAAGTGGGAACAGGTACATTTTTTAAGCTGGCTTCAGCCAAAAAAAAACAATTTCCCATAACTCTTACAGGAGTGAATTTCCCTTCCTAGGGGGAAATTTCCTCTCACTTTCTGTTGTCTCTCTCCGTTTGTAAGTAGGAGTCGTTCGTAAGTCGGGTGTTTGTAACTAGGGGACCACCTGTAATATGAGGTCATATGGTTTTGGTAAATCTAAAGGAAATCAGACAACAGTATGTATAGTGTATGGGGTCTTGGGCTTCATGTACACTGGCCTACATTTACCGCAGCAATGGGAAAATGCAAAACACGCAAAATTGTGCTGCGATTTTGCTTTTTTCTCGTGGCTGGCGGGCAAAACGCTCCTATCCTGAACACAATTCTTTGACATTCAGGAGAGGGAGGTTGAAGCTCTCCTAAAGCTATGTGTCCATTGACACGCAGGCTTTTATGGAGTTGAGTTTGGGAGCTTTGGCAAAAAAAAAAAAAAGCCAAATGCTTCTAAACTCAAGTTTAGGAGCTGCCACTGTAGGCTAGTGTACCTAAAGCCTTAGCATCTGTGTCCATATCTGATATTCAGCATAATTGTTTGCTAAAGGAGTATGCAGGTTAGGAAAATGATCTCGCCTTTGGCAGGTCTGATTTTCTAATAAGTGCTTGAGCTGGTAGAGCCATCACAGATATCTGTGCTTGGAGTTAATGCAGTTATTGGGGGACATGTTCACAGATGATTTTCTGTGCAGTTTCAGAGCGGACGTACAACTCCTCCACGAAGGGCGCCATCTCCAGATGGATTTTCCCCATATAGTCCTGAGGAAACCAGTCGCCGGGTCAACAAAGTAATGCGAGCAAGACTCTATCTGCTGCAGCAAATAGGACCCAATTCTTTTCTGATTGGTGGAGACAGCCCAGATAATAAATACAGAGTTTTTATTGGTCCTCAGGTAAGTCTATCACATATGTCTTTCTGCTTAAACAGGAAGTAAAGCCTGATGGGTTTTACTTCCTTTTTAGTTACCTGCAAGGTAAAAGCATAATGTGCTAGTATGCATCGCATACTAGCACATTGTGACACTTGCAAACAAAGCCTGCACTGTCCCCACTGGAGGCCACATCCATGTCAGCCCCTCTTCCTTCCGGGGCCGCGGACCCCGGCTCTGTGACTGGTCGGAGTCACGTGACATGGGAGCTGCCAGTCACTCGCTAGTGAAGAAACGGCACGGAGAGCGTACAAGGTAAATATCTCCTAAACAGCTCATGTTTAGGAGATATTTACAGTACCTATAGGTAAGCCTTATTATAGGCTTACCTATAGGTACAAGTTTTAAAGTTAGGTTTACAACCACTTTAAAGAAGCACTTCAGTCTTATTAAAATTAATGATATTGCTCTTTGTCCACCCACCCCACAGACCTTTCTGATTGGTGGAGAGCGAGCTCCAGCTGCAGCATTGGAACTTTTTTTTTTCTCCTGTCTGGCTTTAGCATGCTGGAAGCGAGGAAAGCCTTTGATTCACAATCGACAGCTTGTAGTTTCACAAAAAACAATTTTAGGGTTTTCTGAAGCAACTTTATTGGTGCAATTTCATATACAGAATTGCATAGCTAATTTATCCCGCCGTATTCCCCCCCCCCCAGTCGAATCTGTTGTGGGGTAGGAGGATATGCTTCTGATCTTTGTTTCTAATTAAGTGAGAAACTGCTCCTCTCCCCTGCAGTCCCATAGACAGGCTTGTCGCACTCATAGGACTTCTCTAGCTGCGCTGTGACTAAGTGAATGTGACAGACAATTTAAGAAGATTTTACGTGCGCGGTATGAAATTACTTGGAACCCTGCTCTGCCCCATCAGATACTTCTCAGTAATGTCATTTAATAAGGGTTTCAGTGCTTGTATGATCTCCAGTCTATAACTTGGATTTAATCATTTTTTTATTATTATTACATGCTATGAGATTTTCTTCTTTTTTTTTTTTTTGTTGTTGCGATTTAGGATGGATATGGCTATTATTTGTTTGCCAACGAAGGGCACCAACGGTACCCAGTCTTAAAGGAAACTTGTGCTGAGAGGAACATGGATTGACCATTACTGACTGCCTGCAATGAATGCTACTTGCCAGGCAGTCATGCTGACCAGTAATTTGCGTTACTGACCCAGATAAGGCTTACACCAAGTGAAATCAGACCTGATGTGCATTCTTGTTCCAGATCACTAAACTAGACAGCATGGCATCCATTCAATTAGCCATTTTGGAAGGATGGTCAGCATCGGCAGCCTTTATATTTTACTTGGCATAAGTTTTCTTTAATATGAGCTAAGATTGCTGTGGCCTCAGTAGGTGGTCAAACTGGAAATCTTTAAGAAAAGATTGCTTGCAGGGTGTGCGCATGACACACAAAGGTGATCGCTAATCAAATTTTGACACAGTTTACCCTTTGAGCCAAGTGCTGGGCAAAAAAGCCAGATCTTTGGCCTGGCTCTGCTGCCCAGTAAAGCTGTGGATTTTATGTGACACACTGGTCAGAAATATCCTTTTACAGGTAAGGCTGGCCATTCGTGGTGCAAATTTCTTTCCTGTAACCATGGCTATAGAGGCCTTTAGGGATAATTGCAAGAGAATATCCGGCAGGCTGGTTGTATCAAAGTTGATCGGTCGATCAATGGTTCAACAGGAACCGGCCGAGATTCGAACAGCCGGCCTAGATTGCTCCAATATACACCGATCAGCCATAACATAATGACCACCAGCCTAATATTGAGTAGTTCCCCCTTTTGCTGCCAAAACAACCCTGCCCTATCAAGACGTGGACTCCACTAGACAAAGCATCACTCTGCCTCCGCCAGCTTGCCTTCTTCCCATAGTGCTTCCTACTGCCATCTTTTCCCCAGGTAAGCAATGCACACACACCCACCCAGCCACCCACTTGATGTTAAAGACAAAACTTGATTCATCAGACCAAGCCACCTTCTTCCATTGCTGCATGGTCGAGTTCTGATGCCCATTGTAGGTGCTTTTGGCTGTGGGCACGGGTCCGCATAGGCAGCCTTACCAATCTGTGGCAGGGCAGCCCCATACGCAATAAACTGTGATGCTCTGTGTGTTTTTTATGCATATATTCACCAGCACACCATGGATCATCAAATGTAATCCAAAGCTTTTATTGCAGAAAGGTTCACATCACAAAGGACCAAGTGCAACATTTTGTAGCTGCCCAGGATCCCTTCATCAGGCATGTGTCAGGCACATAGCACTTTGTCCTTTGTGATGTGATCTTTTTATAATAAAAGCTTTGGATGACACTTGATGATCCATGATGTGCTGGCGAATGTATGCATTGATCTGTGATGAATCCACTGTCCAGCTAGTAGTTGCTGCAGCATCTGCTACGGACGAGCCCATTTCCAGGAACGTGTACGATGGGAATATCAACAATGCATCTTTCTATCACAACTAACATTAACTTTTTCAGCAATTAGTTACAGTAGCTTTCATTGGATCAGACTACATGGGCTACACTCCCCACGTGCATCAACAAGCCTTGGCTGCCCATGACCCTGTTGCTGGTCCAGATTTTCCTTCCCTCGGCCAATTTTGGTAGGTTCTGAGCACTGCAGGCCAAGAACATCACACAAGAGCCTTTGTCAGACTAACTCAAATCCTTAGGCTTGCCCGTTTTTTTGTTTTGTTTTCTGCTTTCAACGCATCAACTTCAGGCTCAACATGTCCACTTGCTGCCTAATATGTCCCACCCACTTTCAGGTGCTATTGTAATGAGATAATCGATGTTCACTTTACCTGTCAGTGGTCATAATGTTATGGCTGATCAGTGTATGTGTTTTGAGTGTGTATTTAGCTGTGAGCCTGAAGTTTAGCTTTAATGGACTATAATAAAGATTTAATAGTGTTTGTATTTCTTTGCCTTTTTTAAATTTGTCCTGCTTCATGTTATATTACGGTTTGACAATTGTGTTTAATGAGATCGTGGGAACATACACAAAAAGAAGAAGCTGCACAAACAGCACTTCTCTTCATTTCACTGCCCTGCAGGCCTTTGTGTTCACATTTAATGCTTTGTGGGATTTCACTTTATTCATGTACCTGCTGCCAAAAGCTTCTGGGGCACCTTATGTCATGTTCATGTTTACCAACGGTTTTCCCATTAAGCACCTGGTTCCTATGTGATTTTTCACAGGAACTGTGCCCTACCCATACCAATCACTAGCAAAATTGTTCCAGTTTGTTAAACGGAATGAATATGAAAATGCGATAGTGAGTTGGGGACTGCATAAGTCATTGCGGTGTCAGTAAGTGCCACAATGCATCTAGTTGCATTGTTGGTGAGTGCAGAAACCACACGTTACTGTGGTGTTTGAGTTGAAACGTGTTTGTAAGCGCATGAGCGCAGAAGGGCATGTGGGTGCTGTGTTGGAGCAGTTGTTAGCAAGTGCAGTCAAACACATTCTGCTGTTTGAAAAAGTACATGTAAGCTGCAGGGTTGACTGCTGTAGAAACGATGGCAAGTGGAAAAGTGAGTGGTGTTGAATGTACATTGATATAGTGTTGGGGGAAGTGCAAAAGTGCACATCGGTGATTTCTGGTATTAGCAAGTGCAAACGTTAACATCATTGCGGCATTGACCAGCACACAAAAAAATGCTATAGAATGAGTTGGTTGGCAGAGAAGTGTGTGCTGGGGTTGTATGTAAGTGCATCAGTCAAGTGCATGTTGGTGCGGTGTCTAAGAGTGCCGAATTGCACACCGCTGCAGTGTTGGTGAGTGCAGAAAAGCATGTTGCTGCTGTGTTAAATAGTGGAGGTGTGGTATCGGTAATGCAGACTTGCATAGGGCTGCATTGTTGGCAAATGGAACATGAGTGTAGAGTTACTAAAGCTGGAGAGTGCAAAATGTGGTGTAGCTGTGCAGGGTAGCCATTCAGCTTCCAACTTCAGCTTGTTCAATTAAGCTTTGACAATAAATCCTGGAAGCTGATTGGTTTCTATGTAGAGCTGCACCAGATTTTGCACTCTCCAATTTTAGTAAATCTCCCCCATTGTGAAGCTGTGCAAATGCAGAAGTTGGTGTAGGTACCAGGTGTGAGCACAGTATGTTGTCAGCGAGTGCAGAAGTGTGCTGAACTATATTGGCTGAAAGCAGGGTCCTGCTTGTTGAGTGCAGGGGCAGCCAATAGGGTCTTGCGTGACATTGTGGTGGCAGAAATCAGGGCCCTGTTGAAACTGAATTAAGCCACATGGCTTAATTAACATGAACATTTAAAGGGTAAGTTCCCCTTCGGGACAATGTTACATGCTTCTACAGTTCTCCCCCTGTGACAGTGGCCGGGGATCTTCTCCCTGTACCCACAATTTGAAAAGAATGCAGGTCTCCACCCAGTTCTGTGAATGAATAGACTACAAGTACCGACTGCTTTGCAGCTGACTAACTATGAGGGCGTTGGTGAGCATCCTCGTAGTTCATTGAATCTTCGTAGACTGAAGTAACTGTCTTCCCTTATCAGAGGTATGGGTTGACCGCTACTCTGACAGTCTGCAGGAGCCTAACATTGCACCCAAGATCTGGTGATCGCAAGTGCAATGCTTTACAGGCTCCTAAGAAAAAAAAATAGTAAATGCATATTTCTCTTTCGTTCATTGACGGACGCAGCATCTTATTCATGACGTGGGATTATGCCACCTTTCACTAGGAGTGGACTAGGCAGAACACAGTTCAGCTAAAAGCAGACGCAGCCCCTCCCAGGGGCAGTCCTCACTTGGTATAACCCCTCCACCCTGCTAAGCAACTCAGTTTTTTTCTGCCTAGTGCAAGGAGTAGGACCTGGCTCCCTGCTGGGACCTGGGGTTCCCCGTTTTTTTTTTTCTTTTTTTCAAGACACCTGATCACTTTACCAAGGCGATTAGCACCTCCTGGGCTTACCGACATCAGGCGTCGGTATCTCAAGTATGCAAGGCGGCTACTTGGACCTCTGTGCACACCTTCTCCAAGTTTTACAAAGTTGGTGTTTCAGCATCCTCGGATGCTGCTTTTGGCCACAAAGTTTTGCAGGCGGTGGTGTGCGGTGCGTCTGGCTTCTCACGGACATCGCTTCTGTTGGGTACAGTTGTTGCGTTGCCCACCCCTCATTTTTTGACACTGCTTTGGGACGTCCCCACATGTCATGAATAAGATGCTGCGGCCGTCAATGAACGAAAGAGAAAATAGGATTTTTTGACTTACCGTAAAATCCTTTTCTCTGAGTTCATTGACGGACGCAGCACCCACCCCCCTTTTCTTGAGTTTATTCTGCTTGTAACAAACTAAGTTGCTTAGCAGGGTGGAGGGATTATACCAAGTGAGGACTGCCCCCTAGGAGGGGCTGTGTCTGCTTTTAGCTGAACTGTGTTCTGCCTAGTCCACTCCTAGTGAAAGGTGGCATATCCCACGTGTCATGAATAAGATGCTGCGTCCGTCAATGAACTCAGAGAAAAGGATTTTATGGTAAGTCAAAAAATTCTTATTTTTTTTTATCTGCAACAAAAAGTGCATTTATTTTTTTTCAAAGGTGAAATTATCATTTACCAAACTATCTTCAGAATCTAGATTCATTTGTTCCTAAATGCTCTGCATTGAGCCATTTGGCTAGATGTACACTGACTGCTTCTGATGCCTGGCAGGGTGGTAACCGAACAGCCTCCGGGTAATGGAGCGGGTCAGTGGCCCAAAATCGACAAACTTGCTGGCTCTGGATATTGTCATTCACAAAATACTCTGCAAATGTAGTCGTCGAGGTGTAAGAGGATCCCAAAATCATGTGCAGTTAACAAACTATTGCCTGGAGCTTCATGAGCTTGTGTCCATCCAAATTATATTTTTATAGGCAGCTTTGGCCCCTGGCTTTTTATGTCTGATGCTCCAACAGCAAGATCCTCCTGCCATCCTTTTCAACCACAACCACCATTCTCTATAATGAGACCTACATAATTCAACAGGGAGAATGGCTATACCACGATAGAGACCCCGAAAGATAAGAAATGCAGAGGGTTTAGCTCTGTAACATCTGCTAAAAACTAAAATAGTGTTTGACTGTTACTCCCTCCCTGCGCACATTTTAGCTCAGAAGAAATGTTCACAGAAAGATCATGGGAGGGGGGGGAGGGGAGAGAGTGTTTTTAGGACCTGTCATGTCCTCTTCATTCTAGTGTGGTATTATCTTGTCTCTGACAACATGTAATTGGTGCCTCTTTCTCTTGCAGACCTGCAGCTGCGGCAGAGGGGCGTTCTGCATCCATCTCCTCTTCGTCATGTTGCGGGTGTTTCAGCTCGAGCCGTCGGACACAATGCTTTGGAGAAAAACCTTAAAGAATTTTGAAGTATGCTAATTCTGCGCACATTGTCTCAAAGAAAATTATTGTATTGTGCCAGCAATTTGTAGTCCTCCCATTCCTGCGGGGGGGGGGGGGGGGGGGGGGGGGGGGGGGGGGG
>BLSH010277718.1:1154965-1178738 GCA_018402905.1 Glandirana rugosa | reverse complement strand
TTGGCGCCTCCTCAGAGGTTCAGTTGGGTACAGTTGTTTGCGTTTACCCACCCCTCTTTTTTGACACAGCTTGGGGACGTCCCCACAAAGTCATGAAGAGCTGCGTCTGTCAGTGAACGTAGGAGAAAAAGGGATTTTATTAAAACTTAACGTAAAATCCTTTTCTCCGAGTTCACTGACAGACGCAGCACCCACCCCTCTGGGCTCTGTTTTGGTACGGCTTGTGTACAAACTGGAGAGCTCCTCTGGGAGGGGGGTTTTAATGTAGGAAAAGAGGACGGCCCCCAGGGGAGGGGCCAGCTGATTTCTTTTCCCTGCCTAGTTAACTCCTGGTAGGACGAACATAAAACCCCACAAAGTCATGAAGAGCTGCGTCTGTCAGTGAACTCGGAGAAAAGGATTTTACGGTAAGTTTTAATAAATTCCCTTTTTTTTATCGCATGCGCCATTGCAGTTCACGCACAGCACTGCAGATTTCACTTTAGCATAATGCTTTAGTGTGAACCCAACCTCCAGATGTTAGCATATGTTGCTTATTTACAGGTTTGCCTACCTTTTGGCCCCCTAAATTGTTAAATCATATAAACATCATTCTTTTTCAGGTGCTAATCTACTGATTGACAGCACTGGACAGCGACTTCGAATTGCTGATTTTGGAGCAGCAGCTCGACTGGCATCAAAGGGCACAGGTGCTGGCGAATTTCAGGGGCAGCTGCTGGGAACGATTGCTTTTATGGCTCCAGAGGTACTCTTCTTTTCCTGCAGCTCTAGTACTTATTTTATATAACATTTCCTTGACTAAGAATAGCAGTTTTATTTTGTCTGATGTATGAACATATGTATTCCAGAAATGACCTTTCTGGGACTTTCTTACTGATTCATTAAAACATCTTTTCTTGTTCCTATTACTATAGGTGCTGAGGGGGCAGCAGTATGGGCGGAGCTGTGACGTGTGGAGCGTTGGCTGCGGCATTATAGAGATGGCTTGTGCTAAACCTCCATGGAATGCAGAGAAGCACTCCAATCACCTTGCACTCATCTTTAAGGTAGTGTTCTATGGAACTGGTCTCACTTCTGTCTCCCATATTCCCTTTTGAAGTCAAGGCTCATTGTATTTTCTGGGTCCTGTTGTTCTGCTGTTTTCCCTGCTGGGATGTCAGAATTTCCATTAGATGTCCAATCTTTTGGAGAATTGAAAACTTTTGCAATAACCATTGCTAATGGGCCATGGTCTTTAAAGAGGAAGTATAGTCGTCCTTTTTAATTGTACCTGCAGGTAAGCCAATAGTAAGGCTTGCCTGTAGGTACTGTAAATATCTCCTAAACTTGCACTATTTAGGAGATATTTACTATATACGCTGCCGCCGACGTCATTGGTGCATGCGCACTGTAGGAACGGCCCGCTTGTGTCGTTTCTGCAGGGCCCGTGACGTCATCGCGGCTCCGGCCAATCACAGCGCCAGAGCCCGCGAACTCGGAAGTAACTCTGCGAAAGATGTCTGCCCTGCCGGCGCCGCTGCAGGGCATCATTCCAAGGTAAGAATTTCATAATGAGCTAGTATGCGATGCCTGTTTTGTTGCAGGTTTTTTAATTTTATTTATTTATTTATTTTTGGAGGTTTACAACCTCTTTAATCGCACGTATGCTCTTACCACAGAGGGAGTTGTGGGGCAACAGGATCGTGAGTGTTATTGGACTTACCTTTTTATTATCCAGTTTGTAGAGTTAGAGGACGTCTAGATCTATAATTATTGCTGTCACTCTAATTGTGGCGATACCTCACATGTGAGGTGCAGGCCCTATACATATAAATGCGCTAGCCACGAGCACAGAGGGATGTGAGCGCTTTAAAAAAAAATGTTGTTTATTTTTTTACACTGTCCCTTTTTTTTTTTCTTTAATTTTTTTTTTTTAATCACGAATAGTAATAGAAATAAGGATGGCAGGTCCTCTTTATGGCGAGATCCGGGTTCATAAAGACCCCAAATCTCAGCTTTTACTTAAAGCAAAAAATAAAAAAAAAATTTTTTTGATCTTTTGCTTTAACCACTTCAGCCCTGGAAGATTTTACTCCATTCATGACCAGACCATTTTTTTTGCAATATGGCACTGCGTTACTTTAACCACTTCCACACCGCGCGCAGTATATTTACTGCAGCAGTGTCGAGCTGTCTCGCGAATCGCCGCAAATAGACGGTGATTTACAGACAGGCGGCGCGTGCTCGCCGCACTCTGGAGGAGTGTGCCCGTGGCTCGGGCAGACCCGGTGTCCTCCGGCGAGCCGCGATGAGCTGTGCCAGAGGGAAAGAACAGGGTACCGCCGAAGTAAACACGGCAGTTCCCTGTTCTGACAGGCGGCATGTAAGAGATCTACTGATCCCTGTCACTGGGATCAGTTAGATCTCTTATGCCCCTGACAGCCCAGCCCCTCCACAGTTAGAACACTAGGGAACACAGTTAACCCCTATATCTCCTAAAAACGCCAGAAATTAATTCTCATGCTTTGTATACGCGGCAACTTTTGCGCAAACCAATCAAATGCCGATTGCAATTTTTTTTACCAAGAATAGTTTATATATATATATATATATATATATATATATATATATATATATTTTTTTTTTTTTTTTTTGTTTGGATTTGTATTATAGCAAAAAGCAAGAAATGGTGTTTTTTTTGTTTGTTTTTCTTTTTTGCAAAATTGTCGCCCTTTTTCTGTTTATAGCGGTGATCAGAAATGACGCAGAGGTGACCAGATACCACCAACAGAAAGCTCTATTTGTGGGGAAAAAAGGATGCAAATTGTGTTTGGGTACAATGTCGCACGACCGCGCAATTGCCAGCTAAAGCAGAAATCCTTCAGAGGCTGAAGTGGTTAACTGACAATTGCACGGTCGTGCGATGCTGTAACCAAACAAAATTGAAGTCCTTCTTTTCCCACAAATGGAGGTTTCTTTTGGTGGTATTTGATCACATCTGCAGTCTTTATTTTTTACGCTATAAACAAAAAAATGACAATTTTGAAAAAAAATAATACATTTTTTTACTTTCTGCTATAAAACTTATCCAATAAAAACAGTGACATTATTACAGTGATCAGTGCTAAACATATGCACTGTTACTGTACTAATGACACTGGCAGGGAAAGGGTTAACACCAAGGACAATGAAAGGGTTGAGTGGGTCCCTAGGAGGTGCTTGCTCACTGTGTGGGGGATGGACTGATTTGGTGAACACAGAAATCCGTGTTGGCAGGAACACAAGATCACTGTTTTCTCCCCTGTCAAAATGGCAATCTGCCTTGTTTACCCGCCAATCAGCGCAGGCCCCCCGCTGTCTATTGCACGAAATGACATACAGGTACATTGTTTCGTGCAATTGAGCCGCCCTCCCGCCGCTTCTGAAAGCGATCCAGCTTGGACTGCTTTCATGTTTTCTGAAACAAAATCATACCAGGTTTATGGCTGATATCTTCAGCCTTAACCCCAGTAAACCACTTGCAGACTGCAATGTACAGTGTGTGTGTGTGTGTGTGTGTGTCGGTAAGTGGTTATAAGCAAACAGGCATTTTTGCATAAACTGTAGCGCAAAACAAAGTACTCATTAGGGCTTAATAAGCAAATAATTCATAAGCTGCAGTCAAAAAAACTTTTCACCGAGACCCTGACCATATCTGTGGCCTCTTCAGTGCTGCATCAAACTTATTCTTTCTGTTCATTTAGATTGCAAGTGCAACAACGGCCCCATCAATCCCTCCGCATCTGTCTCCAGGCTTACGGGACGTCACACTTCGATGTCTGGAACTTCAGCCTCAAGACCGGCCCCCATCAAGAGAGTTACTGAAACACCCGGTCTTTAGAACAAAGTGGTAGAAGCATTCTCTGCAAAAGACCATTTTAAGATTGCTACTGAGATAGAGACAGGGAACTCTGTTCCTCTATAGCTGCATGTCCTGTCTCTGCCATACTGTACCTGTGTGTAATGTCTGTCCCTCCCTGCCCTGTGCATGACCACTTCATACCTGGAACAGCTTCAGAACAAGGAGGACTTAAAAGATGAGACAAAATGTGTGCCTTGTGGGAGATTCCTTTCCAAAAATCTAAATGAGAAAGAGATACTGCTCCTTTGATTTTTAATCGTATACTTTTATTATTTTTTATTTATTATATGCATATATATAAAACACATCTTGGTGTGCTTTGTAATTTTTAGTGAAATTTGCATGAACGTTACTTTGTGTGCCATGACTTCTGGCATCTATTTAAAACATCTCCAGCTTTCTGAAGCTTCCACTGAGAGGAGTCATGACGGCAATGCGGGGCAGAGCCTGTAATTGGTGTATTTGTCAGATCGCAGTATACATGGCCATAGATTATTGCAATGTGTAAATACTGACTACACTGTATTTTACCACAGCTGTACAACACAGAACCAACCTTCTTGATGCCGCTTTTCTTTAGAGAATTAGGATGGATATATATAATTGTTTGGGGTAGCTTGTACTCAAAAGCTTTTCCCTTTTAAAACTATGACTGATCTGGATCTGATAGAATTGGTCTTCTGGTCATTGTATCAACCTCTGATCACATATGGTTAGATACGGATATGTACACATGTAGAATTGGACTTTGCTTTTGTGGGTATTTGTATCCAGCAACAGAACAGGATGCAATTAGCCATACCAGTGCCTGCCATTGCAAGGCCAAGCTCCTATCCAGGAAATTGATTGCCTCCAGTTTGCCACTTGTGAGCAGGCTTTAAGCATCGGATTTTAAAAAGGACGATTGGGGCATAGTTCCTGCAACTTCTTTCTAGAGAGTGTCTGGGTAAGACGGTGAGCATAGCCTCACAAAAGCCATATTGCTGTACATGCATTG
Source organism: Glandirana rugosa (assembly GCA_018402905.1). Classification (NCBI taxonomy): domain Eukaryota; kingdom Metazoa; phylum Chordata; class Amphibia; order Anura; family Ranidae; genus Glandirana; species Glandirana rugosa. Next base: position 1,173,861 of record BLSH010277718.1, on the reverse strand, counting down.
GCAGGAACAGTCACATGTACAAGTTCTCCTCTGCAATTGTATACGTCAGTCTCGCAACCAAAAACAAACCTGTTATTGGCCACTCCTTTTTCTATAGTATCTTCACTTGGGTTACAATGTTTATTTTCTCTTACACTTTTCCTCTATAAGGCCCAGTTCACACTGGTATGACATACGCTCCGATGTGCAAATCAATGATTCCTTATGAGAGCTGTCTTAACTGGTCTGACACAAGTCAGCCCAACTCTAGAAAAGGTTCATGCACTACTTTGGTCCATTTTCAGCTCACTCAATATCATTGGAAGTCGGATCCTTGTCGTAACCATGCGACTTGTGACATCTGACATGGTGATTACAGCAGCAGTAAGGCTACTTTCACACTGGGGCGGTGGAGCGTTAGAGATAAATCCCCACTAGTCACAGCAGGGATTTACCGCTGTTAGAGCAGTGCTATGGCTGCGGGAGCGGTGCGCTTTTAACCCCCCCCCCACAAGGGGTTAAAATGGGGTTAAAAGTGCCCGCTCTCTGCGCTTCCGAGGCATTGCGCAACCGCTTCGGAAGTGCTGCCCCATTGTTTTCAATGGGTAGGGGTGATGGAGGAGCGGTATATTACCGCTCACCTCACCGCCCCGCTTTTTGTAACGTCCTGCAAGCGCAACGCCCCAGTGTGAAAGCACTCCTGCTTTCACATTGGTGGGGATTTTTGAGGTGCTTTACAGACGCTATTTTTAGCTAAATAGCATCTTTAAAGTGCCTCAGTGTGAAAGGCGCCTTAAAGGAATTTATGTCACACTGGGATTGTTTTGATTGGTCAAAGGACAAGTCGGACTATCTCAAAGTCGGAGCAGAATTGTATCTTGTTCATTCAAGTCAGATGGAAGTAGGACTGATGTTGCAGGGCAAAGTAGGATGACATTTGTACCACAGTCATGTCGTACCAGTGTAAACCCGGCCTTATGCAGAAAAGAGAACTTAAGGGAATAGTAAAGAAAAGAATAATTACAATTAAAAAACAAAATGATAGGTATGTACCGTATTTGCCGGCGTATAAGACGACTTTTTAACCCCTGAAACTCTTCTCAAAAGTCGGGGGTCGTCTTATACGCCGGGGATTAGGGCCGGTCTTCCCGACCAGCGCCGTAAATAGGCAGCTGTCGGGTTTGAGCGGCTCTACCGGGACATAGCCTGCACTTGCAGGCTATGTCCCGGTATAATTTTTTAGAGCTGGCGGTCGGCTATCCAGGGGTAATGACCGATCCGGCTCGGGAGCCACTCGGTTGTTACCCCAGGGGGCGGGAGGGGACATCCCCCCCCCCCCCTCCTGCGGCCTTCCGCCGCTCTTCTCCGGCCTTCCGTCCCACCGGGAGACCGGAGCGACGATGCGGCGCGTCCGCCGGCTGGAAGGAGACCTGACAAAAGCCGTAATCTGCTCCGATCGGGTCTCCTTCGGCAAATTCCGGAAGCGACGTCAAGACGTCACTTCCGGGTTAACTCGGCGGCTAACGGCGCCAATTTTAAAAAATGACAGTATTCAGAATCGCCGTTTTTGGCAATCTGAATACTGTGAAGTGCAAAGGAGGGATGGGGGGGGTCTTTTAGACCCCCCGGCCCTCCAAAAAGAGCACCTGTCACCATATATTACTATCACAAGGGATGTTTACATTCCTTGTGATAGCAATAAAAGTGATCAGATTTTTTTTTTTTAAAGGAACAGTGCTAAAAATAAATAAATAAAATGAAAAAAGATTTAAATCGCCACCGTCCCCGCGAGCTCGCGCACCAAAGAAAACGCATACGTAAGTCGCGCCCACATATGAAAACGGTGTTCAAACCACACATATGAGGTATCGCCGCGATCGCCAGAGTGTGCGCAATAATTCTAGCAAAAGACCTCCTCTGTAACTCTAACCTGGTAACCATTAACCTATGGAACTTTTTAAATACCGGACTTTGTCGCCATTCCGCGAGTGCGCACAATTTTCAACCATGTCATGTATGGTATCTATTTACTCGGCGTAACATCCTCTTTCACAATACTTAATGGCCCGTTCACATCTAGGCGACTTGTCAGGTGACTTGAGTCGCCTGACAAGTCGTCTCAATGCTGTGGAACCGTTCTAATAGGAGCGAATCGCTTCGCTCCGACTTAGAAAAATGGTTCCTGTATTATTTTCAGGGCAATCTTAGCGCGACTTGCATTGACTTCTATGATAGAAGTCTCCTTACAAGCCGTGTTGAGATCGCGGAAGAGGGGTAGTCTTATACGGTGAGTATAACCCAAACCCTATATTTTAACAGGAAAGTATGGGGTCGTCTTATACGCCCAGTCGTCTTATACGCCGGCAAATACGGTAGATGTTAACATACCATTTTCTGGGATCCCAGCAGTTATTGTAAGAACTTCTGCCTAAGGCTTATGTCAAGGTAGCTCAAATGTTACAGGTAATCTCCACCCAATAATCTAGTATTTCAATTCAAGGTGGGTGCCCTTGAGCTGATTATTATTATACAGGATTTATAGAACGCCAACAGTTTACGCATCGCTTTACAACATAAGGGCAGACAATACAGTTACAATACAATTCAATACAAGAGGAATCAGAGGGCCCTGCTTGTTGGAGATTACAGTCAAGGAGTATGTAATTTGTTGGACTGTCCCTCAAAGCACCCCCATCCTATTTAAAAATGGCATATACCTTAACCATAGGGTTCTGATGATCACTATGTGGGCTTCAGACCCCCAAACATGCACCTTGCAGTTGTTGTTCATTTCAATTGAAAGGGTGTCTGCAAATGTTGACTGTGGCCAATATACTAGTATATGTAATTTGATGAAAGGTCAGATTCAGGAGGCTATAAAGATAAGTGTACATATCCTTTAAAAAATCAGTTTGTTTGTTTTTTGCAGCGAACAATAAAATAAGGTAAATGACTGATTTTAATCCATTCAGTTCCAGATCACTCAAGCATTGTACCTGACCACTCACTGTTCGTTTTGATTTTGGCAAGGTATTATGCATTGATTTACCAGCCTGTTCTGATCAATAATGTCTGAGAAGTGAAATTCTTGTTCTTTGTCTGGAATATTCAGGTTTAATATTTTTCTACTAAAAGTATTTTGAAGTATATAGTTCTATTTCAAACCAAATCAAGAAGACTGTAACTTGACCACTCTCACTGTCTGTCTGCTGACCCTGCGGTTTTCCTTCTGTCGTACATCATGGATTGGAACTGGCTCATATGCAACGTTTATAGCAGAAGCACAAAAAGCTACTTGAAGATCTGCTATACCCCAATAGTTGCAAGATGATATTTGCTGCTCCTGGGGCTCATATCCTTGCTGTTTATATTGTGTTCCCATCTCAGGCATGCCTAAACTTAGGAGGAAGATAGTCAATGTCCTTATACATGTCAGCAGGCAGCTACCTGTTAGCTTGTTCTACTGTTGTCCGCTATGTGCCCTGACTCCTTACCTGCTGAGATTTTAGGATTGGATTGACTTGCTCCTAAAATGTTTAAATTTCTATCCCTGCAGCCCCTACCATTTTGGAATACATTATCTGCACCTGAAAAAGAGATATCCCCAGTACTACAGGATTGTTGATATAGGCACACTTTTTAGGCTATATGCCAAGGATGGCATTGACAAACCTATATTCTGTTCTGTAATCATCCATTGATGCAGTAGTATTAAAGGATAAGTTCAACTTTCTGAACATGTTACACCCATATTTAGGGTGTAAAATGTTCAGCATCTGCCTGCTCCTCCCCCGATTCCCACCCCAGGACAGCAGGCCAGGAATCTTCTCCTTGCACCTGCTGTTCCCACCCACACGATCACATCACTCATTCACAGATCCCTGTGAATCAATGAACTACAACTACTGTTATCTTTTGTGGCTGACAATTTGACAACTACCAGGGCACTGATGAGCTCTCTAGGTAGTTCATGGAAGCTACCTGTCAGTGTAGCTTTCTGCCCTTACCTCCGATATGAGTAGGCAGTTACTGAATGACTGTCTTCAGGAGCCTAAGATTGCACCCACATGGGTGCAATGCTTTACAGGCTCCTTGAGAAAAAAATGCACTTTTTTTTTTTTTTTTTTTTTACCTGCAAAAAATGTGCATTTATTATTTAGTAAAGGTGAACCTATGCTTTGAAAGTGTAGGGATGTTTGCACTCCCCCACATTACCAGAGCTCATCAATATTCATGTATTGTGTTTTACAATACTGTCGGGTATCATAAGAGAACTGTAACAAAATAACCACTTTTATAGATTACAATTATTACTTAACATGTTGTTCTAGGGCCCATGCCCATCGTGGATAAAATTTGGTACACTGCGGTGCCGTACATTTTGAACAGCACCACAACACACCACATTGACCCTTTGCACGTTACTGGCTCAAATGTTGCCCCTCCTTGTCTTTACTTTAAGGCCTACACTACAGTATACACACACATGCACGGGCTGCGTTTACCTGTACTTGTGTTCTGTGAATCCCCATGCAGGCAGTCCCATTCATGTCAATCAGGATGCAGCTGCTGCATGGACATAGCCTTTGCTCCCAATTTGGCAGCCATATGGGTGTGGGTGCATGGCCACGAACGCATACTATCTGCATTCAGGGCTATGCATCCACACCACTGTCAAATGGGATTCTGCATCCCCTTGCAGACAGATAGCCCTGGCATGGGTGTGTGCTGTAGTGCACTCATGTGAAGCTTAAGTCTTAATCCAGGAGCAAGTATGCAGGTCTGGAAGGTCAGAGTTAAATCCTTATCTGCATGATTGTCCTCAGTTATTGATTGAAAGTACTAAAGCAAGAGGAGCAGCATGACCGCCCGGCAGCTAGAATTTAAAGAACTAAGCATTGGGGCCTTTCTCTAGAAAGGTTCCTTTAACATTGAAGGCTACATGTATATACGGCACTGCTAATTCAGAACCCTGTGGATCAGGTAAACGATTACTATTTTACAGACTTGTTGATCTCATTGCCTCATCTTACAATATGAAATTTATCAAGGTGATATAGATCAGATACAAGCCCAGCCTGCTGCAGCTTTACTTGCATATAGCATGGACAGAACAAAATATGCCCCAACCGTGTCAATGAGCCCTAAATGAGCCAAGCATCATCTGCGTCTATCTGGCTGGTGAAATACTGACCTAACCGGTTCATTTTACTGTCCTATTTTTATTTCCCTCTTTTTTGTTTAATGCATGTAAAGTAGAAGGAAGATGGCAGCTCTCTTGCTTTGTTTTTTTTTTTTTCCTTTCTTTTATGGTTAAAATTTCAATCAATTTTTTTTAACTCCTTGGAAGCCGGTTGGGGATGTTGCACAATGAAAACTAATAAAGGTTATTCTGACTCTCAGGATTAACTTAATAAGCTATTGTACATTTCAGCAAATGTACCTTGTATGGATCTGGAAGGTTTGTTTTAGATAGTACAGAAACACATGCTGAACTGTATTCAAATGTGAATTTTACAAATTTGGACATTCCTTTTTTTTTTTGTGTGTGCGACAGACAAGCATATTCCAAAGAGTTAAATTGTATTCCGTAATGTGAAATTAAGTAGCTCTAACTGTATTTTACTTGACAGCTATGCTATGGCATATAATTATTTTTCTTGAAGTCTTAATTATTCATCAGCCCTATGTTTCCCTTGCTACTGATACTCTGTCAGATTTTATGTACTGGAAGATTGTTGGCAGTTTTATTGCTTTTTTATTTTTTCCCCCTATGCATAATTGAACCTCAGCTAATCAGTATTACTCTCTAGATTCCTGTCCTTTCCACATTTCAAATTCCTAAGTCTTGCTTCCACTTAGGAGTTTGTCCTCCACTGGCCCTGCTTGCTGGCAATTGTGCTGTCCTATTTTTATGCAGATTGTGATATAATCTTATTTTCTTTGGATCAAAGCTGGACTGAAAATTGTATTGTATAATTATTTTTGTGACATTCTTAATGTTATTTGGTACTTGTTAAGATGTAAATAACGGCTACTGCTTGTTTTATTTCAGTCTCTACTACCTCAGGTGTCCTATAGTTTTTTTTTTTTTGTTTTTATGTTTTTGTTTTTTTTTTTCTTCTTCTTCTACCAAAGTTGACTTTTCACAATGAGACTATACTTGCTGTAAGATTGATTCCTAAGACTTCCAGGGCTCAAGGGCTAATTTCTCTTTAGCACCTTAACTGTGCAAGCAATTGTTGCGGAAATCTCTGGGTTAAGAAAAAATTGGCTTAATTGTATCCTTTGTTGTTTTAAATATATCAAGATATTTTAATTATTAAAGGTTTTTAACCCATGAACCGATTTTATAGTATAATTTGTACCTATTTTGGTGTTTTTGTCTTTATAGTAAATAAAAGATTTTGAACAAATCTGTGCTTTTGCTTTCTTCGTAATTCGCTATTATGGCCCGTTCACACAATCTGAAAATCAAACGACAGATCTTCAGTTTTTTTTTTCCATTTTTTTCACATCGAAAATGGAGAGGTTACTAAAGTTAAGAAAATTCTGGTACGACAGAATAAAAAAATCGAAAGTGATGTAATATGTTGTAGTGTATTTGTATTATATCTTCGGACGACAACTGTACCGATTAAACAAAAATCTTACGATCTGGTATATGAGAGATTTTCGTGCTTATCTGATTGTATAATATCCAATGAACTGTCGTGATCGGCCCTTAAAAGCTGTGTACGAATGATCCGATTATTGTATGATCGCTTTAAAATCGTTATTCTTCGTCCGATTTTCGGATCTTGTGTACGGGCCATTGGACCACGTTCACACAGGTGTACTACAGCATGCACCCCCTGTGGGAGCTGTGTTTGCCTGTATGGGGATGCACAGATATTCCCTGCATCCCTGCTCCAGGCAGTCCCATTCACGTCAATTGCAACGCACGGTCTGCCTGGACACAGCCAGTGCTCCCAAAATGACAACCGTGAGGGTGCATGGCCCCGAACACACACTGTCTGTTTGGGGCCGTGCACCCACATAGCTGTCATATTGGGAGCCTGTCTGGGAAAACCTAGCCCTTGCACAGAGGTAACACTGTAGTACCCCATGTGAACAAGGCCTTAGAGCAGTGGTCACTAAATAGCAGACCGTGGTCCAGAACTGGACCGAATGACGGTCCTGTCCGGAATGCAGCCGTGCCACTGCTGGGTATTCTCTCCCAAGCTTCCCATCTGGCCACCGATGTCATCCTCCACAGGGGGCGGGAGGCGCTGCAGATCAGGACTGAGGGGTGGGAGCTGCTCAAGTTGTTAATATGGAAAGACTCCCACTCTCTGTTCCCTCTGTAAATTTACCACCTCAAATTTTAATTCAAGACCCCTTGCCTTAGAGGAACACCTTGGAACAAAACTGGTGAATATTGTGCTTGCAATGCTAAAAAAAAGTTACTGCAGGAACTGTCAGCTAAACTAGCTTTAGCACTGTGCGATTTTTCCTGCAATTTCTGCACCTACAAATACGCTTCGGTTTGAGATACACGGGGGTGCCATTAAGAATGAATAGTAGCCTTGTGCAGTTTTCAACAGTAGTGAGTTTTGATTGCGGGTATCGCTGCGAAACCCACAATAATGTGAACCAGGCCTTACACCAGAAAAGCTCATGCAACCATTATATTCAAAAGGACGGCAGCTTTGTATTTCTCTTTCAGGTTTTCTTTAAATGTTAATACATTTGTGTAGTTCCCTAACCTGTTCATTCCACCAAGTAGTAATCTGTCACTGTTAATAATTAACTGCAGGTGATTAGTAGAGTGATATACTTGGTGACCCGGTCACACAGAGGGTCAGATGTGATCAGTAGCACAGTCTGTAAAAGATGAGCATCTATGCTTGTTTTTACAGTGGCTTGAGTGTTTACCTGCTGTTGGCTTCTCCTACTGGTTTGTATGTCCTGTAATGATGTACAAGCCAGCAAAAGGAAATACAGTATGCAACAGAAGTTCACCTGCAGGTGTGGATTGCCTGCAGTGACCAACAAAGCGCCAGAGTTTAAAGGCTTGGTCCACCAAAAAGGCAATTATAGTTACTTTTATTTTGTTGGCTGACATTTTCAAGCAGCCCTGTGGTGAAGGGGGTCATTTTAAAAACATCCATGTAACCAAAGATTTATTGGAGTGTATAAAGGAAGACCTGTGCCTCCATGGAAGACCTTTAGTGATGCTGCTGCTCGTTCTAGGCCTTATACAAAGATTGATGAAAGGATACAGTGTGCAATTCTCAGGCAGATGACAGAGCCTTAGAGTGTCAGCTAAAGATGTGGCACTTAGGCTGCCCATACACAGTTTGTATCTCGGCCTGGTCCTGCTGGACCGGTTAAAGGGCAGGCTGAATGTACCATGTTGAACAATTGTTCAACTTGGGTGCAACCAGCTTGTTGGATCCCCTTGTGCTGCTATAGCCGATAGCGATAATCGCTGTCCTCTCCCGGCGAGGATGGCTGCACCCGCCGGGAGAAGACAATGGCTCAGCAGAAGGGATTTTCTGCATTAACACTGTCTGTCCTGTGGTTGCTCCGTGTAAGGGCGGCCTTAATCTGTGTTCCAATCTATAATAGAAAAAATAATGAACAATAGTGGTGATCATAGAGGTCAAACAACAAATAAAACCCTACCCATAAAGTGAATACATAAACAGACTTTCAGAAGTTTGAAAAATTTCAGATCCTTTGCTGTTACCCTCAAGTTCTAATTGACTTCCATATTACAGACTGCACCCTAGCCACAATTTTTGAAATTCTCAGGGAGGGTTGTTTACCTTCCCTCAACAGTCTAAACTGCACTATATTATCAAAAGTATTGAGACGCCTGCCGTTACACGCACATGAATGTCATCCCAGTCTTAGTCCATAGGGTTCAATATTGAGTTCGCCCCAAACTTTGCAGCTATAACGGCTTCATCTCTTCTCGGAAGGCTGTCCACAAGGTTTAGGAGTGTGTCTATGGGAATATTTGACCATTCTTGCAGAAGCACATTTGAGAGGTCAGGCACTGATGTTGGACAAGCAGACCTGACTGGCAGTCTCCATCTAATTAATTCCAAAGGTGATCTATCGTGTTGAGATCAGGACTGTCCAGGCCAGTCAAGTTCCTCTACCCCAAACTCGCTCATCCATGTCTTTATGGACCTTGCTTTGTATACGGGTCCAAATCATTTGGTGGAGGGGGGATTATGGTGTGGGGTTGTTTTTCAGGGGTTGGACTTGGCCCCTTAGTTCCAATGAAGGGAACTCCTAAGGCGTCAGCATACCAAGACATTTTGGACAATTTCATGCTCCTAACTTTGTGGGAACAGTTTGGGGATTGCCCGTTTCTGTTCCAACATTACTGCTCACCAGTGCACAACGCAGGTCCATAAAGACATAGCTGAGCGAGTTTGGGCTGGAGGAACTTGACTGGCATGCACAGAGTCCTGTCCTCAACACAATAGAACACCTTTGGGATGAATTCAGAGTGGAGACTGCAAGCAGGCCTTCTTGTCCAACATCTGTGCCTGATCTCACAAATGCGCTTTTGGAAGAATGGTCAAACCTTCCCATATACACACTCCTAAACCTTGTGGACAGCCTTCCCAGAAGAGTTGAAGCTGTTATAACTGCAAATGGTGGGCCAACTCAATATTGAACCCTACAGACTTGAGGCTCGTATACTGGTCGTACAACAGCTTGTTGTACGATCATCCGACCATTAGTACGTGTAATTATAACAGCCGACGTGCGACGGTCATACAACAGAAGTTGGATGAGCAGACTAGAAAACTTTTGTTTTACAACAAGGCGTCGTACGACTGTTGTACCATGTGTACAGAGAAGTTGGGCCAACAAAGCTGAATGTGCAAAACACGCATGCTCAGAAGTCAAAGAACGCTTGGAAGTGTCCGTTCGTGTAAACCTACCTTTCTAATTAACAAATCACATTCACCTGCACTCCGTCTTTATACGCTCTTAACACGTCACTATGTTCGGCTTGTTGAAGCTTTGTTTTGCCATTACTTGACTCCTGTCAGTATGCTAGACACAACAGCCAACAGCCGTGCGGTTGTCGCACTGTGTGTACGAGGCTTAAAGCTGGATACACCCTATACAACTTTTGTTCGATTTCCTTTAGATTTACCTTCAACTATGTAGTGCAAGGGCCTACCTGTTTGCATACAAATTGAAAGTGTTCAGGTTTGACCTCCTATTATGTGGTTTTGGAAGATCTAAAGGAAAAAGAAAAATCTAATTTGTATAGTGCGTATCCAGCTTTAGACTGGGATGCCTGTGTGTGTGTGTGTGTTGTCCAAATACTTTTGGTAATATAGTGTATAGAAAAAGAATTCCCAGAGTGGGTCTTTATGCAGTAGATGAATAGAATAGGGCATGGGAAGGTGAAATATGGCCAAAGAAGGCTGATCATCATGATAAACCTGGAGTGGCATAACTACAACCCCAATTCCAAAGATTGCAAGTTGGGATGCTTTGTGTGAAATCTACATTGAATCTAAACATGTGTGCACCTAATAGATCTGGATGGATGTTTTCTCTTTTTGGTATTGTTTACCTTTGATGCTGTCTGAGGCCGGCTCATCAGTTTATGTGAGTTGCTGCTGAATACAGTAGAAAAAATGGACATGTTCTTGTGCGTACTTTGTTTGTACTACCTCTTATTTTCAGCTTGGTTTTTTTTTTTTTTTTCCTTCCTCCCCTGACTTCCTTTTCTGTATGGTCCTATTAGAGCCACTGCAGTGTGCGCACTTCCCCCAAGCCTGCACTGATGTGCTCAGTTGCTCTGTTTGCCAACGAGCACAGGTGGCACTGAGCCATTCCTAAACCATGTAAACGCCCTCCTCTCTGCCCAGGTGCCTTTAAAACAATACTAAACATACAATGTTTAATGGCTATTATCCCTTCTATTTGTGTATAAAAATCATGCCACTGTATTTAATTCAATATAAAAAAAAATAATCTGAGCACCTTATTTAATGACCTTTCTCAGGTCTTTCTCGTCCTCAGGGAAAGTCACTCAGTGTTTGCACAGTGCTGATTGGTGCTGCGTTGGCCACATGACAAAAAAACAGCTTTGACAAAGAAGTGGTTTGCTTTGAAATGCGTTAGAAGATTCCTGGCCCTCTTCAGCCTCCATTCCTATTGGCAAGACCATCCTTGATATCACTTCCAGCCTGCGGCTTGGCGCTGACATCTGATCTGGTCCCCTCTGTGCGCAGGGCAGCCATCAAGTTGGTTTGATTTCATCTGCTGCTACATCAGTTACCTTGGATCAGTGCTTCCCTTTCTCCCTGGTATATTCAGGGTTCCCTGTCCATCCCACTGCTACATGGATGGGTATTTACCATTCCCAGCCTCCTTATCACGCCAGGAGCTGTAATACACATTGCACTGGGAAGGTTTGGTGGAACCAGGAACTTTCATGTATGCATCGTAGTGCTTGCCATTTATCCTATTGATTGCACTGAGGTTTTACTATCACAAATTTTTACTTAATAAAACAGTTTTAGTCATCTTTGGACTGGAGCTGGATCATCCCTGTACGCACAATTAACTGTAAAACTCCAAAGGGTTTGTCTACAGAGCTTTAGTGTGCTGCCTCTTCTCTTTTCTCCATTTTGCTGCAGCCCAGAGCCCCTGAACAGCGGTAAATCATAAAGCGGAACTAACCCCATTGAACCCACTAAACCTATGGTTTCAAAAAGCAGTTACATTCCTAGAATGCTGGGATTGCTAACTGTCACATTTGCTTGTGACCTCAACCAAACTTTCAAACCGTCAATGGCTGGAGTCTTAACTGATCACATGTGTAGCACCATGGTAGTTGCAGATCAATCAGAAGCAGATTCCTTTGCTGTAAAGAATAGAGGGGTTTAATTCTGCTTTAAGGCTGTCAGCAGATCAGCCTCTACAAATTCGGCAGTGCTTAACCGCTTCCCCACCGCGTGCCGTCTTTTCACGGCGGCAGTGAGGGAGCGCTGCGCGAATCGCCGTAAATAAGCGGCGATTCGCAATTGGCCACCAGGGGGCGCGCGCGCGCGCACCCGCCGCACTCCTGGGGAGTGTGCCTGCGGCTCGGGCGGACCCGATGTCCGCCGGCGAGCCGCGATGAGGGGCAACAGAGAGAGAACGGGGAACCGCCGATGTAAACACGGCGGTTCCCCGCCCTGTCAGTGGGGCATGAGAGATCTACTGATCCCTGTCACTGGGATCAGTTAGATCTCTCATGCCCATGTTAGCCCAACCCCCCCACAGTAAGAACACACCCAGGGAACACTATTAACCCCTAGCTCTCCCCCTGCAGGTTAACCCATTCACTGCCAATGACATTTATACAGTAATCAGTGGACATTTAAATTTCTGATCGCTGAATAAATGTCATTGGTCCCAAAAAAGTGTCAAAATGTTCCGACATGTCCCCCCCAATATCGCAGTACCGCTAAAAATCGCAGATCGCCGCCATTACTAGTAAAAAATTTAAAAAAAATAAAAAACCCCAGAAATTAATTCTCACCATCCGTAAACGCGGCCACTTTTGCGCAAACCAATCAATAAACGCCAATTGCAATTTTTTTAATCGCAAATATGAGGAATTATATAAATCGGCCAAAAACGGTGTAAAAAAATGTTTTTTTATATTTTTTTTTTGGATTTGAATTTTAGCAAAAAGTAAGAAATTTGGGTTTTTTTGCAAAATGGTCGCTCTTCTTTTGTTTATAGCGGCGATCAGAAATGACGCAGAGGCGATCAAATACCACCAAAAGAAAGCTCTATTTGTGGGAAAAAGAGGACGCAAATTTTGTTTGGGTACAACGTCGCATGACCGCGCAATTGTCAGTTAAAGCGACGCAGCGCCGAATCGCAAAAAGTGCTCTGGTCCTAAAGCTGCAAAACCTTTCGGGGCTGAAGTGGTTAAAAATGGGGAGCAACTGAGCATGTGCAGAGCAGAGTGAGACAGTATATTACTGGATTTTAAACAGTATAAACGCTTATTTTTAATGATTTCTCTATACCTGAGAATGGGGCCAGCCTGAAGTGATCTAGCAGGACTTAATTTTCTGACTAAAGTTCCACTTTAAAGTGGTAGTAAACTGCAAGACAATGGCATAATGGACTAGTATGCATTGCATATTGGCTCATTATGAAAGGCTTACCTTAGAACGAAGCCCTCCAGCGGAGCTGACAGGGCTTAAAGTGATTGTAAATGTTTGTTTTTTAAATAACAAACATGTCACACTTACCTGCTCTGTGCAAGGGTTTTGCACAGAGCAGCCCGATCCTCCTTTTCTGGTGTGCCCCAGCGGGTCTCCTCGCTCCTCCTTGCCGGATGCCCCTTTGGAGAGCCGCTTTCCCTGCGTTCATTGACACAGACAGCAGGACTCGGCCCCACCCCCTGTTCCTGTGTCACTGGATTTGATTGGCCGCTGGAACATTCAGGTAAGAAAAAAGGGGGGCTCTGAGAGGCAGCTGAAGCACAGAAGTTTTTCACCATAATGCATAGAATGCATTAAAGTGGTTGTAAACTCCCGTAGGAAAAACAAAACCTGCAAGACCAAGGCTTAATGCGCTAGTATGCATCGCATACTAGCTCATTATGAAGTACTTACCTTGGAACACTGCTGTGACTGGCAACATGCTGCTTCTGGATTTGCGGCTCCAGTCAATCACAGCACGGGCCCCAGCGATGTGATTGGCCGGAGCCACGCTGACGTCACTCCCGAGCCGTCGGTAGCGGCACACTCAGAGAACAAATGGCACACTCGGGCTGTTTCTTCAGTGTGCATGTGTCAATGATGTCGGCACATGCGGATACAGAGAATATCTCCTAAACGGTGCAAGTTTAGCAGATATTCTCAGTACCTACAGGTAAGCCTTATTATAGGCTTACCTGTAGGTTAAAGTTGTTGTAAAGAGTTTACAACCACATTAAGGTGAAAAACCATGAGACTTTACAACCCCTTTAAATCTTTACCAGGTCTTCCTTTTGGGTTTGCGTGCTCCGGCATCTGACTGGCCGAGCCCTGATTATGTCACTGCCGCGCATGTGCGCAGGAGTCTGGGCTGCGGCACAGAGCATTGAAGGGATGGCACAGGTATGCCGTCCCTTCAGAGCGCATGCGCCGGTGACATCATCGGCTGCATCCAGTGTGAATATCTCATAAACCCTGCAAGTTAAAGGAGAAGTCCAGCCAAAGCTCCTTTGGCTGTACTTCTCCTATGGATCACAGGAGTGCAATTTGTTTTGCACTCCAGTGACCCGTTTTCAGCAGAGAGCGGGCTGAAGTCCGTGCTCTGTTGACGTCACAAGAATCAGTCCAGGCACCGCGTCATCGTGACAATGGGAGTCAGGATCCAGCAGGTGCCTGGACTGACACCCATCTTAGCCTCTCAGCGAGCCGCTCCGCCCCTCCACAGCTCAGCGCTCCAGTGAGCGTGGGGGAGCAGAGCAGAGAGCTGCTGATTGACAGGATGCAGTTCTTGGGGAGCATTGAGAACCGAGCCATCGGCGGTGTTCGATCGCTCGGTTCTAAGTGTAGAAGCGCCGGGGTACAGATGCAGCATCGGACCGATGCTGCATCCACCTAAGTAAGTATAATGGGCAAAAAAAACTTCTCTTTTAACCACTTCCTTACTGGGCACTTAAACCCCCCTCCTGCCTAGACCAATTTTTGGCTTTCAGTGCTGTCACATTCTGAATGAGAATTGCGTGGTCGTACGACGTTGTACCCAAATTAAATTTATATAATTTTTTTCCCACAAATAGAGCTTTCTTTTGGTGGCATTTGATCCCCTCTGCGTCATTTCTGATTGCCGCTATAAACAAAGAGCTATGATTTTGAAAAAAAAATATTTTTATCTTTTTGCTATAATAAATATCCAAAAAAATATAAAAAATAAAATTATTCAACAGTTTTGGCCGATATATATTCTTCTACATATTTTTGGTAAAATAAAATCGCAATAGGTGTATATTGATTGCTTTGCGCAAAAGTCATCGTGTCTACAAACTATGGGAATTGATTTATGGCGTTTTTATAATTTTTTTTTTTTTTTTATTACTAGTAATGGCGGCGATCTGCTATTTTTATCGGGACTGCGATATTGGGGCGGACATGTCGGACATTTTTGACACTTTTTTGGGACCACTGACATTTATACAGCGATCAGAAATTTAAATGTCCACTGATTACTGTATAAATGTCATTGGCAGTGAAGGGGTTAAATATGTTCCCTGGGTGTGTTCTAACTGTGGGGGGGCGGGGCTGGTCGGGACAGAACAGATCTAACTGATCCGAGTGACAGGGATCAGTAGATCTGTCATATCCCCTTCAGCAGAACGGAGAACCGCCGTGTTTACATCGGCGGTTCCCCGTTCTGCAGGTCTGACAGGGGATCGCGGGTCTCGGGCGGACATCGAGTCCGCCCACCCAGCGCGCGGTGGGCGCGTGTGCACGCCGCCGCCTGTGAGTGCGTGCCGGGAGTGCGCACATGGCCAGGACGTCCATGGACGTCCACCCGGCAATTCAGATCTGCGCTGGAGCCGTACTTTGGCTATAGCGCGGATCTGAACGGGTTAAGGAGATATTCACTGTACCTACAGGTAAGCCTTATTCTCGGCTTATCTGTAGGTACAAGTTAAAAAATAACAAGTAAAGGGGCGCAGCTCTGATAGATCAAATGGAGTATGAAGACTACTAACTATGTCAGCATATTTAAGTACAGCCAAACAATAATACATACATGGGGGAGACAAAGGGGAGAGGTGGCACCTGGTCATGTAATGGAACAAAGTCAATGGGATGTGAAGTTATGCACTGAGAACAGCCTGGGTAGCGTGGACCCGGATCCAATAGTCCACTGACACTGTAATAGAGAAAACAAGGAGAGGCACCTCTAAGTGCAGTAACAAGTGCAGGCTTTAATAAAACAAGGTTTAAAAACACTCACAAGATCGTCATTAAAATTTGCATGGATCGACTACCGCTCAAGGGGGGTGGGTGAGCGCCAATATCCTCGGTCCTAGAAGGTCAGGAGGCCGTCCTGTACTACTCCTGTAGCCGCCGTGATGTTTCAGTAGAGCCGGCTCGTGCGGCGAGATCCAGGAGGAGGCAGGGAACGCAATCTGGAGGAGTCCGAGGAGTTTCCTATTGCACCGGCTCCCTCTACCTGCCTGAAGAAGTAGCGCAGGATCCCAGAACCAGGACCTGCTGCTAAGGAAACGCGTTGCAGATAGGTGACGTCATCACCCTCGGACTCCTCCAGATTGCGTTCCATGCCTCCTCCTGGATCTCGCCGCACGAGCCGGCTCTACTGAAACATCACGGCGGCTACAGGAGTAGTACAGGACGGCCTCCTGACCTTCTAGGACCGAGGATATTGGCGCTCACCCACCCCCCTTGAGCGGTAGTCAATCCATGCGAATTTTAATGACGATCTTGTGAGTGTTTTTAAACCTTGTTTTATTAAAGCCTGAACTTGTTACTGCACTTAGAGGCGCCTCTCCTTGTTTTCTCTATTACAAGTTAAAAAATAGACTTTACTTCCACTTTAAAGTCAAAAGATTCTTTCAATTGTAATAGTTGAAAAAAAGTGTTTACTTGCTTTCTGCAGGTCCTCCATTTTGGTAATATTGAGGAGGAGGGACCAGCAGAAAAGTGCTGCAAAGGCATTATGGGAAATGCAATCCTGCTGTGGGCCACGTGGATAGATTGTATGCCTGTAATAAACAGATGGCCACTGCCCCCATCTATAACTTGCCTTCACAGCAAGGGGCACATGGAAGGGCAACTCATGAAAGACAAAACCAGAGAAAATTCCCAGCTCAACTCACCAACCAGTCTGCCTACCAACCGAATTAACCTGTTCAACAGTATGTGTTAAAAAGAAGGGTTTAGTTAGCACACATTTGAAAACGCAAGCGTAAGCTGCAAGGCCCCTTCACTGCACCCTATATTACCTGCAGTCCTAACCCTTGTAAATTTATGAGAGTCTCCACAGTGGGAGTACATGCATTCTAATGGATAGAAAGATGGTAGGTGGGCCTGGAGGTAGCCCAATCCTCCTTAAAGTGTTACCAAACAGTAAAATCTGTCTGTATGTGCAGAATAGCTTGCTTGTTATACTCACTGTGGAATTTAAGGGGTTAATACTCTGCATTGTGAAAAAAGCCTCTTTGATCTTGTATGGCCAAGCTTGCAGGATCTACCTCTGTAATGCTATACTACACACATACATGGTTGTAAGCTGTGTTGGAAGATTTCCTGTTTCAGTTGAGTTTTTCAGGTCACATGGTATTTTCATCACAAATATGGGCGTGTATACAGATTCTAAATCACTGCCCAGTCCCTCCCTCCTCCTCCATGCCCACTAACTAAAAAAGAACACAGTGGGTGGGATATCACATTTAGATTCATGGGTTTTTATTACAGATTAATCATTTTGTGTTGTATACATCTCGTTTCTAAACAATAGTATATCATGCTGTGTGGTGTGAACTTTGTTTTTTTAAAGTTTGTAAGTTTTTTGTTTATTTGTGAACTGAGCATGTCATTGGCAAAGCACCAATCAGCTCTGGCCGGATTGTGGGTGAAGGGTCAGCAATGGAAGTTTCATCAGATGAGAGTGAAAACTCCTCCTACATGAAGCCCTGCAGCTTATCACCCGACTGCAATATACAGATGAAAAACGGAAGATTGTATCAAATACTTTCCGTAATTTTCCTTTTCTGACACCAAACCATGGCAGCATACTAATGATAGAGCTCAGCCTCTTGACCACTCTCTCAGGGTTGGGTAGAAAACCTGCAATCTTTCCTGTGAATAGGACTGGGACAATGACTCTCTGAGTCTAAAGTGTCTGTAAGTATTGTAGCAGCCCACCCGCTTTTGCGGTGGATTTGGCAGAGAAATGGTCAGGAGGAGGAGCAGTGAGGAATCCCTGAAGTGACCATGAGTGCCTAATACCTTCCTCCAAGGATCTGTACAACATGCTGTCCAGAAACCCATAAAGCATGCCCTCTGGCTCCTACCTCAAGGACCCCTGTCATGACCCCTGATGATGTTGACGAGCAGTTAATGAAACGCCGTGTTGGGTGGCAAGGGAGTTGCACATTACTTCCGTTTTTGAGCTATACAGGTGGATTGCAGCCAGGCGTCCCCTGTACATCTATTGACATTTGTTTTAGCAAGCGATCTCCCGCTGCGGGAGTTGCTATTTTGTTTTTGTTTTAGTTTCTGTTTTTGGTTTAGTTTTTTTGCTTTGTTTTGATTCAGCTTTATATTTTTAAAAAAAATAAATACTGGCTTCACTATTGGAAGTTTATTTTCTTCCTTTCCCACATCGTGATTTTGGAGCCATATACCATAAGAGGCGCTTTTGGGGGACTCTTCAACATACTCCTTTACCTTCAGCTACGCTTTACCACTTCAAGATCTGGTAAGTGGGGTACCTTTTGGGGTTCCTAGCGGAGTTTATCGGGAGTTAAGAAGTCCATTCATGTATATGCATGTGAAGCTCAACAAGTACCTGAAGAATTGAGGGCTATTTGAGGCGATCCTTGGGGTTTTCCATGGGGTGAATGGTCTAGAACTTCACCATTTCGCATCGACTTCCATTTCCTCATACAACTTCTCAGGGGGTTTTCGCGGAGAATACCATATACCGAGGTTTTAGTGCTACACCCTTTCCTTCTTTTATTTGAAGGTTATCACTTCGGTCATAAATAAAAAAAATTTTTATATTTCGACTTAGTTTTGTTTCGTTTTTTTGATTTGGTTTTTGTCTTTGATTTTGTTTTTGTTTTATCGTTGAGGGCGTCGCCCTCTAGCGAACGATTTTGTTTACAGTTATCTACATGTCCCCTGCGGACCGACGTT
>BLSH010277718.1:1139685-1151187 GCA_018402905.1 Glandirana rugosa | reverse complement strand
CAGACTTAAATTACAAAACAGCATAGCACAGTGATCCCAGAGCGAGCATTGAGAAGGGGATAGGAAGAGCCCAGGTGAATGCCATAAAGAGTACACTGATCCCAGAGCAATACTGAGAAAGAGATAGGAAAAGTCCAGATGAATAGCATACAAAGGGAAAACATACCTGCAAACAATGAGCACATAAGCATCCAGCATGCACGAGTAAGAGCTCCACCATGTGTTGCCCAAAAATGTCATAAAACCATTTAAAACTGTCACATTTTGCCATTAGTGAGATCAGTGCCTGAGCATGCTCAGATCATCATCTTGGTGAAGTTCTAGCCAGGAAACTGGTCACAGAGACCGCATCACTTCCTGCATCTGATGCATCTGATGCTGAGAGTGAACTTACACTGCTGCAGCCATTTTAGAAATGGCAAACGCCCACAAAACAGAGAAAATAAGTTAAAAGCATATGTAAAGCAAAGGGAAATGCTGTCACTTACGTCAAAGCTTGTTTAAAGCTTTCTTTGAGAGGCCTGCACCACCAGCATCGGGCTCCAACCATATCGCTCATTTAGAGACTGTACAGGAAGGACATCCACCCAGGGTTCCAACCATATAGCTCATTTAGAGACTGTACAGGAAGGACATCCACCCAGGAGAAGCTGAAATATGCCCCCAGACCACCAGAATGGGGCTCCAACCATATAGCTCGTTTAGAGACTGTACAGGAAGGACTTCCAACCAAGAGAGACTGAACTTGGCTCGGGCGACAAGCGGTAAGGGATACCTCGCGACTCCAGTCCTGATCAGGTGAGGAAAAAAAAGGAGAATGCTGTGAGCCGGGTCTGTCTTTGATTTATAGTTAACCAGTCCTATCATGTTGTGGGGGCGGAGCCACAACCCATGTGTATGCTGCCATGAAGATGCACCAGGAAAAATATATGCCTTCAGAACAAACAGAAAATATTTTTTTTTTTTTACCAAAATAAATAAATACATTTATTTATATATATATATATATATATATACATTTCTCCTATTTTTTTTTTTTAGTAAAAGAAACAAATTAATGCAGTATACCTATATATAAATATACACATACATATACACACACACATTTTTTTTTTTTGAAAATCAGCAGGAGGAGCTCCCCCAGGACTGCATCCCTCATTGCTAGCAACAGTGGATTTTTGCCCATAATCAAGATGGCCGGCACAGCCCGAAGATGTCATCAAGACGCCCCAGGCAGCATGGTCTAGCCACATGGGCAAACAGAACACAAACAAACATGGAGACACGTGAGGCACTCAAAACGGAAACAGATCAAGGTAAGGGAGAACACAGATGAGACAGCACAGAATAAAAGGAATAGACAGCCTTGTATGGTGCAAGGAACCAAAAAAGGAAAATGAATGAACTAGCTGGCCCTCCCAAGCCTCAGCCCACAGGCACTTACATAATGGCAGATTTTGTTCCTAGAGAGGAAACACTGCAGGGCCCCATCAAGACCCACAGAAGGGGCACCCAGGCTTTTTAGCGCAATTTAGCAGCCCGAGCACTGGGTCTCCGAACTGGGAGAGGCTGAACCCAGATGGCTACTGCACAGAGGCAGAGGTAGGGACATAGAACTGCTTACTCTTCACTGGTGCGTGGAAGTATGAGGAAAAAAAGAAGAATGGGGGGCGGTTAACCATGTTGGCGTCAGGAAAAAGGTATATAGCAGCAGTATTTTGATATAAAAAGAAGATTTAGTGGCTGTGTGCACTGGGGGGGGGGGGGGTGAATTGTTTTTATATTGCTGGGTTTAGTAACACTTTAAAGGCACAGGGGCACATTGGACACATAGCATAATGGCAGCAAAGGTGCCCATTGTGTCCTTTGACCAAATTTACACCAGTAACACACAGGTGGTCCCTGCCCCCACCTATAACTGGCCTTCACAGCAAGGAGCACATGGATGGGCAACGCAAAGGGAAGGGCTAGGTTGCAGATAATACTGGGGTGCCGTGAAGGGGCCTTGCAGCTTATGCATGCAAATGTGTGCTAACTAAACCCCTGTTTTTAATGCATACTGATGGACAGGTTATTTTGGTTGGTAAGCAGACTGGTTGGTGAGTTGAGCTGGGAATTTTCTTTGGTTTTGTCTTAGGCTGGCCATGCATCATACAATTTTCTTTTACATTTACCAAAACCATATATGAGGTAACACCTAAACACTTTCAATTTGTATGCAAACAGGTCCTTGCACTACGTAGCTGAAGGTAAATCTCAAAGAAATTGAACAAGAAAATTGTATAATGTATGGCCAGCTTCAGATTGTGTGCCTGACCAGATATTGTAATTGGTACATTGGTGATATGCTCACTAATCCTAATGTTCCACCAGTATCCTGCAGTCCACAAAGGCACTGCAGCAATTACCAATGTGCAAAAAGGCTTTAAATCTCTGTAGGCATTTTGCCTCTTGCATTTAGTTATAATAGGGAAAATGGGATGTTATTTTAATTTTCCACCACTAGACGGTGTGGTTTTATATTTTACCTTTTATCTCTGCAGGCATTTTGCCTCTTGCATTTATTTATAATAGGGAGAATGGGATGTTATTTTAATTTTCGACCACTAGATGGTGCAGTTTTATATTTTACATTTTTTAGTTTATATGAATGAGTTTATTATTATTATACAGGATTTACATTTGCGCAGCGCTTTACAACATGGATGGCGATTCTGCAATTTTTGTAATCCTGTAATATTTCAGTTGATGTATTGAAAGATTATTTGAAAGATTATTTCACCTTAAAAGAAACTAAAATAGCGCTATCATGGTACAAGACCAGAAATCAGTAGTGGTTTCCTCCTTCACCTATCTGTTCCGGTATATAATGCATCCCACTGTGGTCAGATCTCGCGTTTCTGTTTCCCCTTGATGACAGCAAAAACAAAATGCATAGGGCAGGGCACATGCTCTGACACTACCACGCAAGCATGAGAACAGCATGTTACAATGTCAATAATATAATAATAAATCTGCGCTGTGTTCAGAAAAATGAGTAGATAGCTATATGGCTGCCAGCACACATGGGTGATATACAAAACCCAAAAGGAATACAATAAACTGTGCAGCGCCACACAATCGAATATAACAATAATACTGTGAAATCTTACAAAAAAAGAGCAAACCTTGTCCTAGAAGACTTTATAAATAAATGAAAAGTCCAAAACAGCATTTCCAATGTGAAACATGAAAAAAATGCATCTTCTGCCACCTTAGATCACGCCACTCTTCTAGTTCTCAGAAACAACACCAACCACCACCTCCTTGTGAAATGGAAACTCGCCAGACATAGATGCTTTAATCACAACAGCATCAAATGCATGTGTTATATCAAAGTGGAACTATGGTCAGAAGGAAGAAATCAATATGTGATGCACCTATACAGTCTGTTAAACATGTCACTGATTGTTTTGCAAAAAGCAGTAAGGACGGTGAGATCTCTACCTTGTCCCCTGTTCTCATGTGCACTTCCTTTAATGAGGTGACAACTTTACTTCCTGGTTTTCGAATTGCCTGTGTTGTCCCTATTTGCATCTATCTCCTTCTCTGCAGAAATGTTCTGAAATTACTGGGGGAGGGGCTCCTATATCCATGGAAATCTCAGCATTTCATTCTACAGACAAGTCCTGATTAGGCTTCGCCCACAATCGTCCAGTGAAGCCCCGCCTATGTCCCACCTTTGTCCGCCCACTGACCTGCAGCTAGCTCCTAGGTTTGCTTTTGTTCTGCCAGTTTACAAATTAGCAGAGGAGAGCAGGCATAGAGAAGCACACAGATTAATAGACTGATCTGTGTGGAAATTAACCTAATGACTTATACTGTTTTACATAACACACACCCAGCTACTGATTGGCAGATGGGTGTGTGTTATGTAAAATAGACTTAACACCATAGAAAGCTGGAGGTCTGGGGGGAGAGACAAGCCACTTCACTGAAAGGAAATGCCATCTGACCTCTGCTCTGCTCTACTCCTCCCACCATCTCTAGCAGTGTATTCCAAAGAAGAAATTAAGGGGAGATTACAGACCACACTCGTAGCTACATGGTAGGAAAATAATCATTTCAGTTATTATGTTTATTACCCTGTGTAACTTTCAGGAATTTATATGAGCATTTACTAAAATATGTATGTTGCCTTTAGTTGTACATTAAGGATCCTTCCAGGGTATGTGCACCAGCCTCAAGCCTCCTCCACTTAATGGCATACTTGCCAACAGTCCCTATTTTCCCGGGACATTCTCGGGATTTAGACCTTTGTCCCGGTCTTACCGTTTCCTGGGAAATGTCCCGAGAAATCACAGTTTTACAGATATTTCGCTGAGCTGGTTTTCTGTAAAATGGCCGTCGCGGAGTCAATTCACAAGTGTTGGCCGTGGCCTCTAACGGCGCTATTTTACAGAAGACCAGCTTGTAAAGCAGGGAAGAACCAAGAGGCGGAGCCCAGGTAGAAATTGAAGCGGCTACCCCATTGACAGCTGCAACCCGGGCTCCGCCTCTTGGTTCTTCCTTGCTTCATGACTCAAGCTGTTCTGGCGCGGAGATCAAATCAGCACTGGCGTCGCTACCGGGGTGCAGAGGAGTGTCAGTGTCTTCCCTGCACCTCGGTCTCTGTGAGTGAGACACTATGCTTCCTGGGGCACAGGGACTGCCACCCCTCCTGGGGCACAGGGACCACCACCCCTCCTGGGTCACAGGGACTGCCATCCCTCCTGGGGCACAGGGACCGCCATCCCTCCTGGGGTACAGGGACCGCCACCCCTCCTGGGGCACAGGGACCGCCACCCCTCCTGGGGCACAGGGGCCGCTACCCCTCTTGGGGCTCAGGGACCGCCACCACTCCTGGGGCCCAGGGACCACCACCCCTCCTGGGGCACAGGGACCGCCACCCCTCCTGTGGCTCAGGGACCGCCACCCCTCCTGGGGCTCAGGAACTGCCACCCCTCCTGGGGCTCAGGGACCGCCACCCCTCCTCGGCCTCAGGGACCGCCACCCCTCCTGGGGCACAGGGACTGCCACCCCTCCTGGGGCACAGGGACCGCCACCCCTCCTGGGGCTCAGGGACCGCCACCCCTCCTGGGGCTCAGGGACCGCCACCCCTCCTGGGGCACAGGGACCGCCACCCCTCCTGGGGCACAGGGACCGCCATCCCTTCTGGGGCACAGGGACCGCCATCCCTTCTGGGGCACAGGGACCGCCATCCCTTCTGGGGCACAGGGACCGCCATCCCTTCTGGGGTTCAGGGACCGCCACCCCTCCTGGAGCAGAAAGGATCACTATGGCACATGGAAGGAAGGATCATTATGACACATGGAAGGCAGAAAGGATCACTAAGGCACATAGAGCGCAGGAAGGAAGGATCACTATGGCACATGGAAGGCAAGAAGGATCACTATGGCACACAGAAGGCAGTAAGGACGAATCATTATCACACATGAAAGGCAGGAAGGATCACTAAGGTACATAGAAAGCAATAAGGAAGGATCACTATGGAACATGGAAGATAGGAAGGATCACTATGGTACATAGGAAGGAAGAGAGAGAGGGGGGAGTTCACTCACCCGAGGCTGGCTGGTTTTCCAAGGTTCAGGCAGTGACATTGTGTGCACTGCTTCCAAAATGCCACCCTCACAACCCCTTCACAGCCACAGGATTGGCTGCATGTCGGGGTTTGTGGGTGGGGACATGGGGAGAGGTGGAGCAGATCTAGCCTACCTCCTCTCCCATTCTATAGATAGCGGGTAAATTGGCAGGTGGGTGAGCAGGCGGGGGAGGTGGGGAGACTGTGCCAGTCTCAGCAGCAGTGCGGCGCACACAGACACGTGGACTTGTTCCGGCACTAGGCCGGCTGCGGGTCTCAGCCTGGATTCACGGGACACCGGGATTTGGTTGAAATCCCAGGACAGTCCTCTTGAATCCAGGACAGTTGGGAGGTATGCTCTATCCAGCTGTCTCTTCTTGGATTCTGCAACTGGTCTGCTGCTGACATTTACAAAAAAATGATAAATACATTGTTTCCACGGCTGGCCACGATCCTCACCGTTGTCTGTTTCTTTGTGCTCCTTCAAAAGAGCTTGAACAGCACACCTTGAAACCCCAGTCTGCTTTGACCTCTTTGCCTGGGAGAGACCTTGCTGATGCAGTAGAACGAGCTCTATGGCTTGTTGCTGTGCCCAGTCTTGCCATGGTGTATGACCTGGGACGCGAAACGGTCTCCTACAACCTCATCTGCTGACCTTAGCTGTTCTTCGCCCAGTTTTAAACTTCCTACACAGCTGTTTCTGTGTCAGTTAATGACTGTGTTTCAACCTACATATATATTGGTGATCATTTGCCCCTGCTTGGTATAATTATTTCATCATACACCTGACTCTAACCCTACAAAGCCCTTGACTATGTGCAAGTGTACAAAGTATGCAAGTGTAAGAATTGACGCCGGTTTGAAGCCAAAAGGTAGTCACTCCAAGCATTGATTTGATGTAGATTTTCCTTCTGTTAGCTCACTTTGAGAATTT
The DNA here is from genome assembly GCA_018402905.1 of Glandirana rugosa. Taxonomy (NCBI): domain Eukaryota; kingdom Metazoa; phylum Chordata; class Amphibia; order Anura; family Ranidae; genus Glandirana; species Glandirana rugosa. The sequence continues at coordinate 1,144,633 of BLSH010277718.1, read as the reverse complement.
ATAAAAATAAACAATTAAAATGTATGTTTTTGAAAGCGTTCTTACTTTACAGTATTTCTTCACGCCTACCTGAAACTTTTGCACAGAGCTCTTTAGGCATTGCCGCAGAGTTTCAAGGGCGCAAGGAATTCTAAATGTTTTCGGCAGATGTAACTCTTTCGCACTGATGAAATTTAGCTGCTTGCTTAGCGGTTTGCTTTGAGCTCTTAGTACGTTTTACAAGCGTTCAGCCATTTCATACTGACACAAGTGAGAGTTAACATCCTGACTCGTGAGTAGGTCAGCGAGTGAGTTTAGAGCAGACAGGCTTGTGAACAGTGTAGCGTCGGTGCCCTTTGATATGCAATAGGCTACGGGGCTTTGTTTAGTGGAGGGACGCTGCGCTGTGGTCGGGTGCTTAAGGGCCCTCCCCGTATGCAAATATATGTGCTGCTGCAGTGTACGCTGGGATTGTTTGTTTTCAGATTCCTTTTTGTAGAATCCAGACATTTGGGGGACATCTTATCTATTAGGGGTGGATGAGTGACTCTTAATTGTTTTAGAGGGACATGGCTGGCTTGTGGTCTAGCGCTGAACAAGGCTAGTTTTGTTCCACGTCCGGGAAGCCTCCATAACTTTGTGCAGGCGTGCCCCGACCGGGGAGCACTAGCTGGTCAATTACAACTCATACTTACCTGGCAGGGGAGATACCATGATCATGAAGGTGGTTCTCCCAGGGCGAGGCTCATCCATTGCACTCCGGGTGTGCTGACCCCTGCGATTTCCCCAAATGCGGGAAACTCGACTGCATAATTTGTGGTAGTGGGGGACTGCGTTCGCGCTTTCCCCTGATCATTCCTGGTTAAAGACAGCTTTCAAAATGTATCTTGTGCTTCACAACACATGCATGTCCCTATAATTTTACGGACAGCTTTCTCCTTTTTTACAGTGCATTCCACTCCATAGGTAGCAATGTTTAAAAGCTGGTCACTGCCAAACATGGTCCTCTTTTGGACACGCCCCCTCATCCCCCTGCTTGTAGCATATGGGGGGGGGTCTTCTTCTCCACCTTCAAACACGTTTGCCTTAGGCGGCTCCACTACGACCTCTCCTCATATCGGCCTCTCCAGATCTTTCCCTATCATGGCCTTGGAATCCAAAACCAAAGCAAGTCCTTGCCAAATGTTTACTCTTTACGGGGAACCTGCAAATAGCAAAGATTTGTCCAACCATTCCTACCTTGCTGGACTTCAGGAATGTACGGGTGTTAGAGAGATGTACTCAACTTCTGTGTTTTTTGCTTTTTGAGTTTGTTTTTTCCCCCCCATATACACTTCTGTGTAGATGTTTTAGGCAGGTGTGAAAAAATGCTGTAGCTTAAGAATGTTTTCAAAAATAGAAGTGTTAATAGTATATTTTTTTATCAATTGAAGTCATTTTTAAAACACGTAGAAGAGAATGAAAAGTGTACCAAGTACTTCTTTAGGAAAATTCAAATTTCAAAGGAAATAATAACAGAAATAGAGGGGAGAATTCCAGGAGTGGCATAATGGGAAAAAATTCTTCCTTTTATCAATTCCTATATGACACCAAAAACATTGGCACCAATTTCCTGAATGACACGCTCAAAGATATAACTATGGTTCTAAACCAAAATTATGCAGAGTCCCTAAATGAGCTTTTAATTGAAGATGAGCCTGGACTGGATGGGTTACCTGTTGAATTTTACTTGCAGTTTTGAAATATTTTGAAAAGTGACTTGTTAAATGTATTCAGCAAATGTTTTCTATATAAAGAGCTGCCACATTCTTGTAGGAGAGGAGTTATTACCCTACTGCCAAAAGAGGGCGATAAAACTCAATTAATGAATTGGAATCCTAGAACACTCCTGAACCTGAATTATAAAACCTTTGCTAAAATCCTGGCAAACAGGTTGAAAAGAGTGATAAAGTGATCCATAGTAACCAGGTGTGCGCTATCCCCGGGCGTAGAATACACCATATTACCAACCTTATAAGGGATTCTATTTGGTACACTGAAGAACGTAAGCAATCTCTGGCAATTCTATCTTTGGATTTTGAAAAAGCCTTTGACCACATATCTCATGTGTATCTCTTCAAGGTTCTGCACAAAATGGGTATTCCAGAGGGCTTCTTGTCCTTAAAGTCCTTATATTACAAGTGTACCAGTCAGGTTTTAGTCAATGGCTTCATGACAGAAGGCTTTAGCTTAAAGTGTGGTGTCAAGCAGGGGTTTCCTTTGTCGCCATTGCTCTTTGTTTGTGCCATTGAGCCACTTTTATGCTCCATCAGAAAGGATAAGGTGATCCGAGGAGTTCATGTGCCAGGGAGTGGAGGACTGCAAGTAAAAATAACTGGGTACATGGATGACCTTGCCATGTTGTGCACTAACACTACATCTGTTCAAAGGGCAATTAAAAGAACAGAATATTTCTGTGCCGCTTCAGGATTTAAATTAAATTTAGATAAAAGCAGCATGATGGAAATTGGAAGCCCTCTCCGGATTACCCAATACAAAAGAAGGAATCTATAAAAATCTTGGGCACAATTTTTACTTCTAAAAATGATGGAAAGGAGTCATGGATTGTGGTCATGGAAAGGATAAACAGAAAAGTTATGAACTGGAAGATGCGACAGTTAACTATTGAAGGGAAATCTTACTACTTAAAATGGTTCTGTTACCTATTTTACTGTATACAGCTCTCACCTTTCCTCCAACAGTTTTGCACCTGACACAGGTTGTACGAACATGTTTTCTCTTTGTTTGGGGTTCAAAAATGGAGAGATTGAAAAGAATATACATGATAAAACCACCAGAGAAAGGTGGGAAAGGTATGCCAAATATAAAGTGTTTTTTATATACAAAATATTTGGTTCAATGCCTTCAAGCCCATAATACAGAAGCATTTTGGTCGTTTTTTCTGAGGTATGCAGCAGGGTTTACTTTTCACAAACATGGTTGGTATAATTTATCTCTGAAAAGACCTTTCTGCCTTAACCCCCCCCCGATGGTTTTATAGCATTTTGCAAACTATTATCTCTGATTTTAACCTTCATAACAGTAAAGCACTTTCTGTGGGATTGCTTTTATGCCAAAGAGCTCTGGAGTTAAGTAAAACCACTTCTGGAACAGGTGGCGGGAATTAAAGATTTAAACTATGAGCTGGTTCTTTATGGCAAGGTGGAAACTATACCACTGCCTAAATTCGTGATTTTATGGAAAATGATCAACTCTTTGGGGCAAGGTTGCTCTTGCGGCGTGCACATACGAAGTGAAAATGCCACATATTATGCTCATGTTAACCCAAAGGTAAGTATATGTACTAGAAAAGAAACAATAGGGGAGGAATAAGAAATGAAAAGAGAGAGGGAGGAAGACATCAAAGAGAACTAGAGCAAAAAGTGGATGAAAGGGCCTATGGGCCCTTAAAAGAAAGGAAGAAAGAAAGAAAGAGTATAGGTAGCAACGTAACAATCAACCAGTTGGGCGGCGAGCAACAACCCGCCAGTCAGTTAACAAAGTTAAGCATTTCAACTAGACTTGTGCATGGCTAAAAAATTAGTTTTTTTCGTTTTTCGGAAATTCTAAAAATTCGGAAATTCGGAAATTAAAAAAATTTGCGGTAATTCGGAAATTCGCGGAAATTCGGCAATTGGAACAGACGAAAATCCGAAATTCTGAAATTCGGAAATCCGAAAATTGGAAAAAACTTAGAATATTTGAAATAATAACTAACTAATAACTATTAAATTATAGGTATTGGAATTTCCTTGAAAGTTTGGCTGTTAATGAACTTAGATATGAAATTTAGCATTAATATTCATACTTTCAAGAAAATTTTTCAATACCTATATTTATTTAATAGTTATTTATTATTATTTTAAATATTCTTTTTTATTTCCGAAATTCGGAAATAAGGAAGAACATTTGAAATATTAAGTTATTAATTTATCATTTTTAATTATTATAAATTATAATAAGCTATTATTATTTCAAATGTTATTCCTTATTTCCGACTTTTGCAGTGTGTGACTGTATATATGCATACTGTATGTATGTGTGTGTGTGTGCATACTGGGTGTGTATATACTGTGTGTATATTGAATGTATATTGTATGTATACTGTGTGTTTACATACAATATAAGCACAGTATGTACACACCCAGTATGCACACACACATACATACAGTATGCATATATACAGTCACACACTGCAAAGGTCAGAAATAAGGAAGAACATTTGAAAAAATAATAGCTTATTATAATTCATAATAAGTAGAGTTGAGCGAACCCGAACTATAAAGTTCGGGTCCGTACCGAACTTTTGGGTGTCCGGGACCCAGACCCGAACCCGGACTTTTAAAAAAAAGTCCGGGTTTGGGTCCAGGGTTCTGGTAATTTTACTAAAAAAGTCCTGGAAAGTCCTAGAGGTCTGCAAAAGGAAGGAAAATGGGGGTAAGGGTCGGACAAGTGCCCTACAATGAAATGGGGACAGGGAAATAACTTAAAATAATTAAATTAAATTAACCACTTTAAGACCGAGCCTCTTTTTGGAGTTTGGAGGTTATCAGCTAAAAACAGTTTTTTTTGCTATAAAATTACTTAGAACCCCCAAACATTATATATTTTTTTCTTAAGGCGCTCGCCTGCGTTAAAACTTCGTACTGTACAACCCATAGTAAAATGAGCCGCATTGTAATAGAAAGTGTTATACTTTTTTTTAACTGGATTGAAATGACAACAGAATAAAAAATTGAGTTTTTTGACTTAAAAAAGTTTTTTTTAGCGCGAAAATTCTGGCGACGCGTTTATGCCACACTGTATTTCAAAACGTTACCGGCGGTAAAATAAGAGATCCCAGAATCTTTTTTTTTATATATTACAAACCCCCAAGATTCATTAAAATATCGTTTTTTTTGACAAAAATCGACTATTGGAGGTTTGAGGT
>BLSH010277718.1:1087801-1099193 GCA_018402905.1 Glandirana rugosa | reverse complement strand
TTTTTTACTAGTAATGGCGGCGATCTGCGATTTTTAGCGGTACTGCGATATTTCAGCGGACATGTCGGACTATTTTGACACTTTTTTGGGACCATTGGCATTTATACAGCGATCGGTGCTATTAACCTGCAGGGGGCGCTCTAAGGGTTAACTGTGTTCCCTGGGTGTGTTCTAACTGTATGGGGACTGCCCTAACAGGGGAAGGGAAGTGGTCACAGCCTTCGTATACAGGAAGGCTGTGATCACAGCCCTTCCCCCTTCACACAGAGCGGAGGTCCGTGTTTACACACACGGACCTCCGTTCCTCCGCTTAGGGGGGCCATCGCAGGTAGCCGGCGGCAATCGAAGCCGCCGCACCCGCTCCCTGGCCCTCCCCGAACACAGTGGGCGCCTCCGGCGGCGCGTGCGCTCACTAAGCTCGATCCTGCAGCCGCCGTCGTATGACGGCGTTTTGCGGGAACGAACCACTTTGCCGCCGTCAAATGCCAATCGGCGGTCGGCAAGTGGTTAAGCTAACACAGTGGTTCTCAACTCCAGTCCTGGGGACCCACCAACAGGCCAGATTTTAGTTATTACCTTGGGGAGATGCAGACTAGAATACTGCAATCACTGAGCAGCAAATTATATCACCTGGGATATATTTCAGTTATTCTGCAAACCTGGCCTGTTAGTGGGTCCCGAGGACCGGAGTTGAGAACCACTGAGCTAACACCACACAGACAGATTTTTCTCATTTTGCCCACTAGCGGAGTTAATTTAATCAACGAAAACCTTTTTGTCAGCAGCATTTTTACAGTGACGAAAACGAAAAGTACAGAGTTTGGAAATTGTAGAGAAATGCTTAAATAATGCAGTACAATTTAACTACACCCATTCGATTTTAAACGGCTAAAATTATCTTAGTTGACTAAAATGTACTGGAGATTTTATTTTTTACTAAATACGACTAAAACTAAAACAATTGCAGATGACTAAAATGGGACAAAAACTAACAATATTTTAGTCAAAAGACTAAGACCCCATACACACTATTAGATTTTCTGCAGATTTTTGTCTTCAGATTTACCAAAACCATGTAGTGTAAGGGCCTGCCTGATTGCATACAAATTGAAACTCTTAAAGCGGTTGTATGCTCAGGGAAAAGAAAAACCTGTAAGGCAAAAGCATAATGAGCTAGTATGTACCGCATACAAGCTCATTATCAAGTACCTCAGAAAAAGCTCTGACAGGTCCGCCCAGTCCCCGCAGCGGGAGCGAAAAGTAAAAAAAAAAAATTGTGTGCTATTTGTTTATTTATAGCGCAAAAAACGCTGAGGTGATCAAATACCACCAAAAGAAAGCTCTATTTATGGGAAAGAAAGGACAATTTTGATCGGGTACCGCTCAATTGTCAGTTAAAGCTACGCAGTGCCGTATCGCAAAAAATGGCCTGGTCATTAAGGGGGAAATCCCTTCCGGGGAAGTGGTTAAAGTATAACTAAAGGCAAAGCCTTTTTTTTTGTCTTGGATAGGGTGCAGATGGATTCAGTTTTTATTGCTGTCTATACCCCCTTTAACCACTTCAGCCCCGGAAGGATTTCACACTTTAGGACCAGAGCCCTTTTTGCGATTCGGCGCTGCGTCGCTTTAACTGACAATTGCGCGGTCGTGCGACGTTGTACCCAAACGAAATTTGCGTCCTTTTTTTCCCACAAATAGAGCTTTCTTTTGGTGGTATTTCATCACCGCTGCGTCACTTCTGATGGCGCTATAAACAAAAGAAGAGCGACAATTTTGCAAAAAAACCCAAATTTCTTACTTTTTGCTAAAATAAAAATCAAAAAAGAAAAAACAAAAACAATTTTTTTCCATCAGTTTTGGCCGATTTATATTCTTCCTCATATTTGTGATAAAAAAAATCACAATCGGCGTTTATGGATTGGTTTGCGCAAAAGTGGTCGCGTTTACGGATGATGAGAATTCATTTCTGGGGTTTTTTTTTTTTTTTTTTTACTAGTAATGGCGGCGATCTGTGATTTTTAGCGGTACTGCGATATTGCAGCCGACATGTCGGATCATTTTGACACTTTTTTGGGGCCATTGGCATTTATACAGCAATCAGTGCTATAAAAATGCACTAATTACTATGTAAATGCCAATGGCAGTGAAGGGGTTAACCTGCAGGGGGAGCTCTAAGGGTTAACTGTGTTCCCTGGGCGTGTTCTAACTGTGTGTGGGCTGCCCTAGCAGGGGAAGGGAAGTGATCACAGCTTCCATGTAGAGGAAGGCTGTGATCACAGCCCTTCCCCCTCTCACAGAACGGAGGTCCGTGTTTACTTACACGGACCTCCGTTCTTTCACTCCGGGGGAGGGGGGCATCGCGGGTAGCTGGCGGCGATTGAGTCCGCCGCTCCCTGGCCCCCCCCCCGGACACAGTGAGCGTGCGAGCGCGCTCACAGTGCGCGATCTCGCAGCCGCCGTCGTATGATGGCGGTTTGCGTTATCGAGCCACTTTGTACCCGTCAACCTGTGGTTGACGGTCGGCAAGTGGTTAAGGAGATTTGTCCTGTTTATCATTATCAGTGAAAGTAAAAGAAAATCCCAAATTTTGGGTTGTCCCCAGAAAATTAATAGAGGGGACGTCTTCTATTGGGGACACTTCTGGTGACTTCTGGAGTCATTTGCAGGGATCTCCTTTCACTTCCTGTTTGGCTACGGGGCAGGAAGTGAAGGGAAATCTCTGCAATGGGACACAGGTGGCAAAAAAAAAATCTGACAGGCGTTATGCCTTCCTTGCTCTATCCAAAATGGGGAAAAAAAAAAAGTTTTGCCAATAGTTCTACTTTAGGCTGCGTTCGCACCTATGCAAATTGGATGCGGCTTACACATGTTTTCAATGTGTTCGGTTCACATATGTCCCGTGCATTCGCACTCCGCATTGCATAGAAAACGTGTGCGTTTTCTGTGCGGTGTGAATTCCGGGCACATTTTGTTCAATGGTAACGCATCTATTTTGCCGGTGTTTCTTGGGCTTTCACATTATACAAAAAAATTGGGGTAACTATTTATATGCAGCTGGTAAAATTATACCTGAAACTGAACTGATATGAGCCTCGTGTAATTGCTGGTAAAGCAGCACTTAGACTGGTAGAAGGAAAATCGGCACTGTGAAGCAGCCTGGCTCTGATGTATTGCACACTGCTGTCTGTTACTTAGGGCACTTTCACACTGGGGGCGGCGGGGCATTAGGGGTAAATCCCCGCTAGTTTCAGCAGGGATTTACTGCTGTTATATCAGTGCTACGGCAGCGAGAGCGGTGCGCTTTTAACCCCCCCACAAGGGGTTAAAAGTGCCGGCGCTCCGTGCTTCCGAGGCGGTGTGCAGCCGCATCGGAAGCCCTGCCCCATTGTTTTCAATGGGCAGGGGCGGTGGAGGAGCCGTATATCACTCACCGCACCGCCCCAAAGATGCTGCTTGCAGGACTTTTTGTAACGTCCTGCAAGCGCACCGCCCCAGTGTGAAAGCACTCTGGCTTTCACATTGGGGTGGATTGGGCTGCATTTTTGAGGTGCTTTACAGGCGCTATTTTTAGTTAAAAAGCGCCTGTAAAGCACCCCAGTGTGAAAGGGGTCTTACAGAGCTTCCTGAAAGTAGAGACAGTGATGACCTTATCATATTTACATTGTAACGCGCTACTGTTGGCGCTATATAAATCCTGTATAATAATAATCAGCAGGTTGCTGCTCCTTCATTGTCCAGTCATGTTTTAGAGCAGGCTACATTATTCAGCCGCAGTGTAGTCAGCATGTTAGTTTATCTAAATCAAGTTTTACACTCTTGATGAATGATCCTTTTTTACTTTCTCTACACAGAACCTTGCGCTATGTGTCGGAAAGCAGTAGAGACAAACTTGTTCCTGATGCCAATGTAAACTGCACACTAGTCAGCTTCTTCCAAGCTTTATTCAGGGCTGATTTGTACAGACAGAGTGACGTCCTCCACATGCTTCCTGATTGTACGAAGTTCTTGTATTATAATCCAGACACTGGAGACACGCAGAACTGCCACCGTGAGCGGGATGTCACTTTACAAGTGGATGAGATATTGTACAGGTCTCTCGGGTTCAACATTGAAAGACGTCCAAGCTCTCTGGACTCAGCTGGGATTGGAGTTTTCGTTTCTAGAGGGTTTGTGCCCAAAGGAGCCGTAGTGTCTATGTACCCCGGTACAGTTTAGAATATGAATCTGACTCGTCTTTAGCTTCAGGCAGACAGCTCCATACACAGTTCAAATATGTTGATTTTGCTGTTGTCATTTTGGCCAGCCATTTTTGTAATATATATGCTAAAAAGGAAAGGCTAAACTTCTTGGACTGGGTGAAGATGGAAGCACCAGTAATGCACCACATGATGGCTGCATTTAAGGCCTCTTTCACACCAGCTGATCCAATCAGACTCTCCAGTCTCCTCTATGGAGTGGTGGGTGTAAAGGGACATGTCCGTTTACATCCGACCAACGTCAGATCCTATCCGCTAAAACAGTCAGATGGAGATCCATACCCCATCTGTCTGGCAGATTGGATCAGATGGCAGTTGGGCGTAAATGGACAAGCGGCACATTTCCAACCGACCGGCCAGTCTCTGTGTCTGCTCTGCATAAGTGGAGCGGACACGGACCAGCCATTTAAAAAAACATCTCTCTAATGTCTAACTACAGGCAAAAAGTTGAACACACAGTTAAAATACCAACATTCCTTTCACACTGAGGCAGTTTTCAGGTGTTTTAGCGATAGAAATAGCACCTGAAAACTGCCTCCCGAGTGTGAAAGCCAGAGTGCTTTCACTCTGGGTAGGTGCGCTTGCAGGGCGTTAGAAAAAGTCATGCAAGCAGCATCTTTTGGGAGCGGTGTACTGCCCCTGCCCATTGGAATGAATGGGCAGCACTTCCGAAGTGTCTGAAAAGTGCTTTGAAAGTGCCGCAAGGGGTTATAAGTGTCCCGCTAGTGGCGGTAAAGCGCCGGTTAAACTGCGCTAAAGCACCGCTAAAACAAGCGGCTCTTTGCTGCAGCCCTGGTGTGAAAGCAGCCTAATGAATATTTTATCTACCCAAGGATTAGGTTTTTTTGTTTTTGTTTTTTTTTTTTTTTTTTTTTTTTTTTTTTTTTTTGTCCAGACAGTCTTGTAACGCACATACCTCTACTACTGTGGACAATCACTCTGATAATTTCTGGTTTACCTATACTTTTCCTGTGTCAGCTTTACTACTGCTTGGACTGAGATAATGCCAATTCATTGCCCAATAATGAAGCTAGAGGTGGGCAGGTGACAAAAAAAGGTAACAAAGCTGAACCAGGAAATAGGTGGGTCACTTGTCTGTCTGTGCAGTGTACAAGGGAACTGTATATTGTAAAAATAAATTTTCTCCCTTCACCTGATAGATGAGAGGCTCCTCCCCACAGGAAACACAATAAATTGACAGCTATTTTAAGTCCCCACCCTTCCTCTTAATCCCCAGTTTTTGATTGTGTTTCTCCCTACACAGCAAAATATAATTTTTTTTTTTTTTTTTTTTCTTCTAACCAGATGACCTGGGGTCGGATGGTAACCCTGTGAGGCAGGTATAGGCAGGCCTGGGGCTGAAATATATCCTGCAGGCTCAGTCCTTTTCACAGCTGGCCCAGAAACTGTATCAGCAATCTAGTCACAGTGGTGTGAACCACGGCTGTCATACACCACTGAACAGTCTCTGCCTCTTGGGCTCCTTCTGTCTTCCTCCCTAAGGGAGGACAACGGTGCAACCCCAGGAAGGGGAAGCGCTGGAGAAAACGTGGACCAACATGGCGGCTAAAGAGAGAGCCCAAAGAGGCACCAATTCACTATGGTAGGACAAGTGGTGCAGAGGAGTGTCTGCCTAAACCTCCTCAGATGGGAAAGAGGAGGGTAAGGCAGTTGCCCCCCCCCCCCCCTTCCTGTGTATATACTGACTGGTGCAGTGCAGCACATGAGGGACAGCAGTTTGGGGGGGCACTTTGGCAGCTATCCTCCTTGCGTGTGGACCAGAAGGATGGAAAAGCGAACCCGGTGACTGGCAAAGGGGGAAGACAACGACGGTAAGTACTTCCCTTTGCCTTAGGAATTTAGCAGCAAAATCCCTAATGACAGCCAGGTGATTTCTGGGCATTTGAGATAATCTCCCCTGGGATCTGGATACAAGTAGCCTAGAAGCTTCTGTTAAACCACCATCCACAGCTCTCTCTTGCATCAGAGACGCTGTGGTTATCGCAACAGTAGGTTGCCAGCCTCTCTGTATAAGCCCGATTTGTAGTACATTAGGGGTAGGGGTGAATATAGTAAAGAGGGGAGATGCAAAGAGTTTCTTACAGGCCTTGTATACCACTGAACAAATTTTTAAAGGATGTTGGATGTGCAGTGGTTTGCAGGAACCTGGAGGTTTCAGGAGTAAGCTCCCCTGGTCACAGGGTGCACCAGGTAATCTGAGCCTATTAGCCTAGCTTCTAGGAATCTGGCAAGTAGCTCCAAGATGGGTTCTTAAAAGCTGACCTCCTAACTCTTAAATATATGGTGCTGCAGAAATGCATGGGGAGACACAGTAAGGGTTCCCTTGTGAACAGGTCCTCCTTTTGGGGGGTTGCTTGCCATGGGTAACCTTTCATAAGCTCCAACTTCCCACTCCACCTTTACACTACGGTTATATTCACAGTGCAGGAAGTAATCAGAACCTTTTTGTTGGCTTGGACTACAGTCCACCCAGTGGCAGAACTAGAAGCGAAAATCTCTTCCTACGACCTTTAATTGAGGGTTTTTCTGTGCAAACCTCTGCAAGAGCTACGTATGTAAACAGGTAGTTAATGATTGCTTGTTTAAGGCCTGCAGGTGGTCATTTACCCCCAGGCTAATTTGGTGACCACCTCTTCTAGATGTTGTCTTAATTGGTCTCTAGGGCTGGGCACATTAAGGCCTCATACACACGGGCGTAATGCCACATTTTTTATCTGTTTTTACAGCTTAAGAACGCCATACCATGTTGTTCTATGGCCTCATACACTTGTTGACATTTTTGAGCTGTAGATGGCGTCGGCGTTCTTACGCAGTAAGAAGAACCCAGGACCCGCGTGTTCCGAAGCTGCAGCATTAGAGCGTTTTTTATGCTGAGCTGGCAAAACGCTCAAAAACGTGGCTTAATGTTTACACAGCGTTAAGCCTCCTCAGGCGTTTCTCTGCCTCTATTCAAAATCAGTGGTTCCCATGGGAGCCCATTGATTTGAATAGAAGTCGTGCCAAAAGTCGGATCATGATGATTCGACTTGTGGCGCGATTTGTATGCAGAGGGTCTTGAAGGGGTACCAGGCCCTTTGGTCTGGTATGGATTTTAAGGGGAACCCCCATGCCGGCATGAGGTCCCCCCCCCCAAAATCCATACCAAACCCTTATCCAAGCACGCAGCCTGGCAGCGATCGCCCCCCTCCTGGATTGTACCAGGCCACATGCCCTCAACATGGGGGGTGGGTGCTTTGGGGCAGGGGGGGACCCTGGCCTGCCAGGCTGCGTGCTCGGATAAGGGTTTGGTATGGATTTTGGGGGGGTACCCCTTCAAGACCCTCTCCATACAAGTCGGATCATCATGATCCGACTTCTGGTGCGACTTCTATTCAAATCAATGGGCTCCCATAGGGAACCACTGATTTTGAATAGAGGCAGAGAAACGCCACTGAAAGCTACGCGCACTGACGTCAATGCAAAACGCTGATAAAATTGCATTTTTAACGTGGCTTTTTTCCTGGCGTCGGTATTGAAGCTACAGCTCGTTTTTTCAATACGCCCGGGTGTATGGAGCCTAACACTTTAGATGCTGGAAGGTTGGACTAGCCCCCACCTGTGTATGAGCTGGCTATGGCTACTATAGTAGTGGATTGTTAACCCACCTTAGACTTTCATTTTAGAATTTGTTGCTTCACTGGTGGTGAAGGGTTAGTATCTAGAGCCCAGGCTATGCCTATGAAATAATTTGCCCCTGTTTGGGTATTTCATAAAGGATACTCCATAACTCCTTTGGCTGCATACCAGAACAACTCAGTAGTGAAGGTTGTTTGTCTTTTGCCGGGATGTTTTGCGGCACAGCAAAAATACACATTGAGATTTGTGACATCTCTGCTCATAAGCGGTATGTTGCTGTACATCAGAAATACACAATACTGAGGATTGTCTGGTGTCTTTTATACCCTAAATTTACTGCCTTATTTTTGCTATAGATCACAAAAATACAACTGTGGCAGTCCTTTCTGGTTTTGTGTTGCATGGCAGAAATGCACATCATTTGAGATTGTGACATTTATGCTCATAATTGTTATATTGCTGCACATCAGACATACACAAAACAGAAGACTGGCCTGTGACTTTGTCCTGTATTTACTGCCTTAGGCCCCTTTCACACGATCGGACCGCTCGGATCAGTCTGCCAGTTTTTCAGACGGATCCGAGCGGCCCACCCATAGACCTCTATCCGCCATGATCTGCTCAAAATAGACGTATGGGTGATACATTCACCTATCCGTCTAGTGGATCGGATTGGATGGGAACAGATGAAAACAGTCAGGCGCATCCATTTCCATCCGATCTCCCCATAGAGGAGAGTGGGGAGCTGACAGGTCCGAGCTGTCCTCCGCCGGCTCAGCGGAGATCATTGGAGCAATCTCCCGCTGAGCTGGTGGATCCGCTCAGTGTGAAATGGGCCTTATTGGCTGCATATCAGAAGGGACGCAGCAGTGAAGCTTGATTGTCCAGGTTTGTTTTGCTGCACAGCAGAAATACACATTGCGCCTGGGCCAGGGGTAGTACAGAAACTGCCTTTGGGAATAGGTGTGGCACCGCAAAGTCAGCGTCGCACTGATTCGGACGGTGCTATTACTAGCAACGACCGCCAATTCAGGCATGCGATTTACAACGTCGAGTCGCAAGCCAAGTCACTTTAATGTGAACCTAGGCTTAGGGCTGTGGCATCTCTGCTCAGAATTGTTATTTTGCTGCACATCAGACATACGCAAAATTGAAGATGGTCTGTGTCTTTTATGGCCTATATTTACTGCCTTGTTGACAGCATATCATAAAGGACACAGCAGTGAGTTTGACCTTTTCTGGTTTGTTTTGCTGCACAGTAGAGATACACATTGAGGGTGGTGGCATCTCTGCTCAGATTTGTTACATTGCTACACATCAGACATGCACCAAAATTGAAGCTTGTTTGTTTGTGTTCTTTATATTATTATTATTATACATGATTTATATAGCGCCAACAGTTTGCGCAGCGCTTTACAATAAAGAAGGGACACAGTACAGTTACAATACAGTTCAATACAGAACGAATAGGAGGGCCCTGCTCGTAGAGCTTACAATCTAAAGGGAGGGGGAGGTGGTACAAAAGGTAATGGCTGCAGGGGATGATCTGATAGAGGTGGCTCAAGCACAGGTCTTAGGTGGAGGTGGGGTAGGCTTCCCTGAATAAGTGAGTTTTCAAGGATCACCTAAAGGCGGACAGGGTGGGGGCTGACCGGACATTCTGGGGCAGGGAGTTCCAGATGGGGGAGGCTCATGGGAGGAGGTAACAACGGAGCTAGAGAGAAGGTCTTGGGAGGAGCGTAGAGGACGATTGGGGTGATATCTGCGGATGAGATTTGTGATGTAGCTGGGGGCAGTGTGGTGGATGGCCTTGTATGTTGTGGTTAGTATTTTGAATTTTATACGGTGGGGTAGGGGAAGCCAGTGAAGGGATTGGCAGAGCAGGGCAGCAGTCATGGATCGGTTAGTAAGGTGTACAAGTCTGGCAGCAGCATTCATGATAAGACTGAAGGGGGGAAAGCCTGTGTAACGGTAGGCCGGTGAGGAGGGAGTTGCAGTAATCAAGGCAGGAAATAACCAAGGAGTGAATAAGTTGTTTTGTGTTGTCGTTAGTCAGGAAGGGGCGAATTTTTGAGATGTTGCGGAGGTTGAGGTCGCAAGATTTAGCCAGTGATTGGATATGGGGCTAAAAGAAAGGTTGGAGTCTAGGATTACGCCCAGCACCCTGGTATGTGTGGAAGGACCAATGGTTGTGCCATTGATCTTAATGGTAAAGTCATGAGGAGGAGGAAATATTACAAGCTCAGTTTTAGAAAGATTGAATTTGAGGAAGTGACATGACATCCATACCAATATGTCATTCAGTAAGTTTGTGATGCGTGAGGAGATTGAGGTGCAGAGTTGAGTCGAGAGATAGATCTGGGTGTCATCAGCATAGAGGTGGTAATTGAAGCCATGGGAAGTTATCAACTGGCCCAGGGAAGAGGTATAGAGGGAGAATAGGAGGGGCCCAAGGACAGAGCCTTGGGGTACCCCAACAGAAAGAGACAGAGGAGCTGAGGACATGATGTTGTATGTGACACTAAAGGTGCGCTGAGATAGGTAGGAGGAGAACCAGGAAAGAGCAGAGTCACGGAGGCCAAGAGAGTGGAGTTTATTGAGGAGGAGTGGGTGGTCAACTGTGTCAAAGGCAGCAGAGAGGTCTAAGAGTATAAGTATGGAGTACTGGCCATTGGTTTTAGCAGTAAGCAGGTCATTGGTGAGTTTGAGTAGGGCAGTTTCAGTTGAGTGTTGTGGGCGGAAGCCGGATTGTAGGGGATCAAGAAGGCTGTTGTCCGTGAGGTAGCAACTCAAACAGTTGTAGACGAGGCATTCAAGAAGCTTGGAGGCAAACGGGAGCAGGGAATTGGGTCTTAAGTTATTCAAACAGGTGGATTCCAGTGAGGGTTTTTTAAGTATGGGGGTAACCAGCTCTTGTTTGAGTGGAGAGGGAAAGGTGCCGGAAGAGAGGGAGAGGTTGAAGATGTGGGTTAGAGAGTTTAGGACAGAGCAGAAGGATGGTTGTAGAAGTTGCGAGGGGACAGGATCCAGGGGGCAGGTGGTGGGGTGGGCTGTGGAAAGGAGTTGGAAAACTTCCTCAGAGCTAACAGGATTGAAGGAGGAAATTGTTGAGTGTGGTATTGGACTTAGTGTGTTGGTTGGTGGGGTAAGCTGGACACAGGATATCTCGTCACGAATTGTGTCAAGTTTGTTTTTGAAGTGATTGGCAATCTCCTGGGAAGTGAGCAAGTTGGTGGGTGGAGGCAGTGAGGGGCGGAGTAAGGAATTAAGGTTAGAGAAGAGTTGACGAGGCTTGGATGAGAGGGATTTGATGAGAGTGGTATAGTAGATTTGTTTAGCGGAATGGAGGCAGGAGTTGTATTTGAGGAGGGCAGATTTGTAGAGGGTGAAGTCTTGTAGGGTTTTCGTTTTACGCCACACTCGCTCAAGAGTAAAGGAGGAAGTTAGGACAATCGAGACTCCTTCAAAAGGTTGAGGAAAGGTGTCGGGTGGGGTGGTGG
>BLSH010277718.1:1077580-1087791 GCA_018402905.1 Glandirana rugosa | reverse complement strand
GTGCGGCTACGTTTCTTGAGACTTCTGGTGTCTTCTGTTTGCCAGGGTTGTAGCAGACGAGGCCTGGTTCTACATGGATGACAATATGTGGTTGTAAACAGAAGTGGCTTTGTCTGGGCAGGAGAGGGGACTGATTTCATCATAAAGGCAGTCAGTAGCAGAATGAAAAAGGGGAGGGTTGAGTTGGCAAAGGTTCCTGCGGGTAACTGTTTGCGGGTTGGCATCATGGGAGGTAGGAGACAGGGAGAGTGAAACTGATGAGGTTGTGATCGGAGAGAGGAAAAGGGGTGCTAGAGAAGTTGCAGGGAGTGCAGAGGCGGGAGAATACAAGGTCAAGAGTGTTGCCATTTGAGTGAGTGGTGGTTCGTGTCCATTGTGTTAAGTTGGAGGAGGTTAAATTGAGTAGTTGGGAAGTGGCTGAGGTGTTAGCATTGACTCCCTGTCTCAAAGGATGATGGCAGGTACTTCAGAGGAGAGGAAGTAGGGTAGCCATGCAGAGAAGTCATCAAGAAAGCGTGACACAGGGCCAGGGGGTCGGTAAATGACTGCAACCCTCAAACAAACAGGAGAAAATAATATATCCTATATTTACTGCCTTATCGTCTGGATATCAGAAAAACACAGCAGCTAGGGCTGTGTTTTTTGTTTCTCATGGTTTTACCTTGCTGCTTCTTAAGGATGCACAGCAGGGGGTTGTTGGCTGCACTGTGGACCTCGGGTCGCACTAAGGTTGAACCAGAGTGGTGCGGGGACTGCTTGGAGACGCTGCGACTTGGTTCGCACAAACATGAATGATACCCATTGGAAGTCATGGAGTATGACTTGTCATGCGTCTTGCAGTCCCAAGTTGCGGGACGGGACGCACGGGTGTGGAGGGGGCCTTAGGCTTTATCTGTCCCTTCTGGTTGATGTTTTGCTGCACAGCAGGAATACACATCATTGAGTTATTGCGTTATTTTGCAGCACACCAGAAAAATCACAGCTGTGAAGGCTCTGTTTTTTTCTGTTTTATGTTGCTGCAACATTGAAGCTCGTTGGTGTCTTCCATAGCATATTGCCTTACCTCACTGCACTTCAGAAAAACACAATGCTTGCAGGTCACTTGTGTCCTTTCTCAGTTTTTGTTCTTTCTGACTGCACTTCAAAACTGCATAACAGTAAAGAGTGTCTGGCGTTTCATACTACGTTACCCTATGACACACCAGAAATGCACATGGGAGTTGGTGTCTTTTCCGAGTTCATATTGATCTTATAACTGTATTTGGTTGCTCATCAGAAAAACACAACGTTGAAGGTTGGGTTGTGTTTTTCTGTCTTATATTATTGCCTTCTTTTGCTCTACATCAGTAAAACACCACAGGGAAGGGGTTCCCGTCCTTCATGTATTTGTGTTGTGACATAGCTAGCTGCACTTCAGAAATACACAACATTAAGGTTTGCCTGTGTCTTTCTGTTTTTACATTTTGGCCGCACATCAGATAACCAAACGGTGAAGACTGGTGGTGTTTTTTTTTTTCTTTTTTCCGGGTCATATCTTTTATATAGCTTGGCTTGTTATACTTCAAAGATACTTAACATTGAAGTTCAGATTTGATATGTTGCTTTATGTGCACACTCAGATACACAATATTGTTGTCTATGCCTGTGTCCCTTCTGTCTAGATCTATTAATTATGCTGTGCGCATAATCTATGGCCTTTATATTTGTGATCTTAATTAGGGGTCGACCGATATATCGGGCCGATATTTGCCTTTTTTTGATGCATCGGCCAATTGTTATGTAAATTAGGCCGATATCCACCCCCCTCCCGTTGGCGCCGAGAGCTCGCATTAGACTGCGGGCTCCCGGACACTCAGGAGCGCCGCTGTGTCATTCAGACACAGTGAGAAGGCAGAGCAGCCCCAGTGGCCAAATGGAGTACTGCGGCCGCTCGGGCTGCTCTGTCTTCTATCTGATTGACAGGCGCACGTGTGATGACATCATCACAGCGCAACGGGGGGGCGGGAAATTTGAATCTCCATGTGTGCTGCATTTCATTGACACAGGTAAAGCTGTACTTCCTGGCACTGGTATGTGGCTGTACTTCCTGGCACTGGTATGTGGCTGTACTTCCTGGCACTGGTATGTGGCTGTACTTCCTGGCACTGGTATGTGGCTGTACTTCCTGGCACTGGTATGTGGCTGTATTTCCTGGCTCTGGTATGTGGCTGTATTTCCTGGCTCTGGTATGTGGCTGTATTTCCTGGCTCTGGTATGTGGCTGTATTTCCTGGCTCTGGTATGTGGCTGTATTTCCTGGCGCTGGTATATGGCTGTATTTTGTGGCGCTGGTATATGGCTATATTGAAAGGGCTCTTAAGTGAACCATATACATACAAGAATGCGCACACTTAACTTATATTTTATGAAATGAAGCCGGAAAAAAAAAATCGGCCTAACCTATCGGCCCAAAAAAATCGGCATCCAATATCGGCCACCCCGATTTCTAAATATCGGTATCGGCCAGAGAAAAACCCATATCGGTTGACCTCTAATCTTAATAGTACATGTATCAGTTCTGGCTGCAGACGTCAGAAATCCTCAGCCCCATACATTCAGGGATGCCAGAATCATTTCCTGGGGTTGAAGCCCAGAAGGGTTATAGTACACTGGAGGAAGACTATAAAGATCACCATGTTTAGTAAGAACTTGGAAAGTTCTGTTCGGAGGAGTTTTATGGCCTGAAGATGAAGTATAAGAACTTATCATCTGAACTGTATACCTGACCAAATAGGTTACGGCTCGGTACATAGCCTTCATATCCCCCTCCTAGCAGAACTAGAGGTAGCAATATGAGTGTTTTATTCCTGCTATGGAATGAATCTCCTGAAGTAGGCATTCAAGTGTAAGGGAGGCCATGGGTTCGGCGTGCCTTCTAATCCCAGGAATCAACCTTCTGTTAATCTATTACCCTTAATGAGACTTCTCTTTTAGAGCCGGTTCACACTGAGGCGACTTGTCAGGCGACTCAAGTCGCCTGACAAGTCGTCCCCATGCAGTGCAATGGAACCGTTCTAATAGGAGCGACTCAGGTCGCTCCGACTTAGAAAAAGGTTCCTGCACTATTTCGGGGCGACCTGAGCGCGACTTGCATTGACTTCTATGTAAAGAAGTCTCTTTGCAAGCCGCGCTGAGGTAGCCTCGAACGGTGCGACTTGCTTTGCCCTGCAAGTCGTGCCGCCTCAGTGTGAACCGACTCTTAGTCTTCACTGACGTAAAGATAAAAATGTATAAAAAGGGTTGTCTGTCAGGGAGCTCATTCTCAGATTTATTCCCCCTGAACAGAGTAGTGTTAAAACAGACCCTCTTATTGATCAATGTAGTGTCCTTGTTTTAAGACCGATCTCTGAGTAGTCTGTTTAGTGGTTCTATTAAATATTTTATTTAGTAGTATGCGACGTACTAAATGTATGAATAACTTCACAGAATATGCGATCTTCGCAACATAGCTTACAGATGTTTGGAAACAGTATGAGTCTCCGCTGGTATGGTATCATCACATGTAAATTGACAAGGGAAGAAGTTCACCAATACAGACATTCATTAGTATTTGAGGGAAGTATAATGTGTGGTAACCCGTTGGTGTCAAAGCATGCCAATTTTATATTTTAAAACATTGGGAAAAAAAAGATCAAGGGAAGAGTAAGTAAAGACTGAGAATGAAGAAAAGAAGAGTAGGGAGAGGGAAAAAGATGAGGGGGGTTGTGTGGGAGGGCGGAGGAGGGAGATCCCTCCCAGGAGGTGAGGGGCTTTTATGTCACACTGAGCAGTGTACTCCTCAAGCTGTGAACTCTGACTTCCGAGAATCGTTCAAGGTAGCTGAGGTATTTGTCTGAGAAGCGGAAGAGGTCCCAATAAACCCATCTGGTCTTATGTTCCTCAGATTTATCCCGAATGGTAGCGGTCAGGTCTTCCATCCGTTCAATATCATTTAGCCTTGCAAGCCATTGAGCCACTGTGGGGGCCGACTGTTGTTTCCATTGGCTAGGTATACAGGCCCGGGCGGCATTAAGAAGATGTTTAAGAAGGATTTTATGGACAGACCACTGATAGGTATCTCACCAGGATTTGACGGGTTACCTATTGAGTTCTACTCCCAATATAGCGAAACTCTCATTCCTAAATTACTTTCTATAATCACATTTTTGAAACATCAACTTTACCCATCTCTATGAGGGAAGCAATTTATAGTGCTTATACCTAAATCGGGCAAAGACCTGGGCTACCCACAGTCCTATCTCTTTACTCCAGGTTGACATTAAAATCTTAGCACTACGCCTTAACCAAGGTATTTTATCATTGGTACATGAGGATCAAGCAGGTTTCATGCCAGGCAGAAACACGTCCTTTAACCTTAGGAAACTCTTTATAAACCTACGGGTTGCTCATGAAAATACAGGGGAGAGAGTGGTAGTAACGCTAGACACAGCCAAAGCATTTGATTCGGTGGAATGGAACTATTTGTGGACATGCTTAGCAAAATATGGATTTGGCCCCAACTTCCTGAAGTAGGTACAAATGTTATGTTATATCAGATCCCGTAAGCCGAAGTTGTGGCTAATGGCTGGCAATCTGAAAGGGTACAAATGTTAGACCCTGAAAGCCAAAGTTGTGGCTAATCTGAAAGTTCCATCTAACTAGAGGCACATGACAGGGCTGCCCACTCTCCCCCCTTCTATATGCCTTAGCTGCAGAACCACTCACAATATCCATTCGCTCTAATCCCCAAATATAGGGCCTACACATGGGAGATCTAATAGAAAAAATAAGTTTACGCCAATGACACGCTGTTATACCTAGCAGATTCAGGTCCCTCCCTCGCTGAAGCACTAAAAATAGAATGATTCAGCTCCTTTTCCGGACTGAAAATCATTTGGGAAAAGTCACAGATATTGCCAATTGATAGTCTCCCCCAACCCAACCACAAGCTCTTATGCCCTTACAAATAGTAACATTAAATACCTAGGCATATCTAGACCATCCACCGACTATATTGCACTTAACATAGAACCATTATTTGAATTAATTAAAACCAAAACACAAGTATGGACCAGACTCCCTTTGGGTGTAATGGGCCGTATTAACCTTATCAAAATGGTACTCCTCCCCAAGATTTTGTATATGCTATGGCATAACCCAATATATCTGCCTTTAAGACTACAGAAGCCCTATTCAAACCCTTTGTATGGGGGAAAAAACAGACACAAACTAGCATGGAGACTACTCAAAAATCCCACTGACCTGGCAGGCACAGCACTACCAGATTTCAACCTCTATTACATTGCATCTCAACTATCACAATTATACCATATTGATAAAACAGGAGATGTTTAACCTCATTTTTCTGTCCTCTCCTGACACAAGCGACTTCTGATCCACTTAGTGCCATAGCTGCTGGGACTTCAAGCGAAGACAAAAGAGAGCCCCGAAGCTCCTTATGAAATCATTACCAACGAATCTGGACTCTAGCATCCACTAAACTGGACATACCTGTACACAATAATTTTACTCCCATCTGGCAGAGTAAAACCCTCCCAGAATTCCTATCAATACCTCAACCTGAGATATGGGATAAACAAGGGATTTATTACTTGTCTCACTTGCACACTGAAAACGTTTGCTACAGTGAAACTTGAATTTGCACTCCCGAATTACATATTTTTCAGATTTCTACAAGTTCAACATGCCATTCAGTGCCAATTCCCAGACTCACTTCCACAAAACCCTCCCAATCTTGTCATGGAAATAGTCAAAAGTGAGGACCCTCAGAAATGAATATCGGTATTTTATAGTATGCTCACTACTCCCTCCTCTACCAAAATTGCTTATGCCTTAAAACCACGCTGGGAAAGGGACTTGGGGAACATTGAGGACAAGGAATGGAATGATGCGTTGGACGCATGTAAACTGGTCTCACCTAAGCTCTGATAGGCTGACTCAGATCTATATTGTACACCGATCTTGCCTCACTCCCATCAAGATGACTAAATTCAACAGGGAAATGTCAGATTCGTGTTAAATGTGTACTCAAGAAACAGGCTCCTTCTATCACTTGCTCTGGTCATGCCCACATATGCAGATATTCTGCAAGCAGGTAGTAGACTTCCTGCATGACAATATGCGTTCCTTTTGTAGTTCAGTATAATGTGGTCTGCAGGTCCCTTTCCCATCTAGTCATGGAGAGGGGGGGGGGGGTCTGCGGTAGCGTGGATGTCTAGCAAGCTCTTGTAGGACTTAGAAAGTGAGCCGCGAATAGGGCCGTCACTTTGACATAGTTCCTTGAAGGAATGGAGCTGCCTATGGAAAAGCTCGGGTTTAGGTAGGGATCTAAGGAAGTGAGATGGCTACATAGCTCTCCAGAAGTCCAGTGCGATGGGTGTCTGACCGGTGACCATGTTCTCAGTGGGGATCCAGCTTGTGGGTCTCAGAAAGTGGGAGGCACGTAATAACCCTTTCGGGGGTGGTGCAGTGGAGGCTGGGTCTGATAAACCCGGAGAAAATCCCAAGTGACCCACAACCCGTGTCATTGGAGATGAAAAACTAGCCAGGGAAGCTAGTTTGAAGAATCTTTCTATCTCAGTGAGGGTGGGGCAAATCAACGGATGGGTAGTCAAGTGGGAGGTCTTTTGTTTTCCCATCCACGGTAAACTGGCCAGTGGGACCTGAGCGGTCTCCTGTCCTAGGGTTACCCAAAGCTTTAGGTCCCCGTGACGGCACCAATCCACTACTTGTGTCATGTGTGTCACCGTGTAGTATAAGGCAGGGTCTGGAAAGCAGATGCCTCCCTTTTTAGTTTCGGTCTCTCCCAATGCGTGGGTGTTTGTCGCACCAGAGAAACTTAATGAACGCAGAGCGTATAGCTTGAAAAAAAGGACTGAGGCAGTCTAACGGGCAAGGCCTGTAGTAAGTATAGAAGGCTAGGCATAGCATTCATCTTTAGCACATTACAGGGGCCAAACCAGGATAGGGCAAGAGCGTCCCAATTCTTAAGGTCCGCGGTGAGTGTTGACAGGAAGAGCCGAAAATTCAGTGGGTAAATATCATTTAAGTTTGCGGAATTTTGGTGCCCAGCTATTGGATTGAGCGAGTGGCCCATTTAAATGGGAAGAAAGGACCTAAGCTCGCTAAGATTTGGTCTGGTACAGAGACATTCATCACCTCAGATTTTTGAAGATTAACCTTAAACTTTGAGATGATGCCATAACGTTTCAATTCTTGCAATAGTGAGGGCAGTGATGTAGCGGGTTTAGTAATATAAAATATAAGGTCGTCTGCATATGCTGCGACTTTGTGGTGATATCGGTCGGATTGTACCCCGCTAATATTTGAGCTATTGTTGATGTGGCAAAGAAATGGCTCCAGTGAAAGAACGAATAACAAGGGAGACAGGACATCCCTGCCTACTGCCGTTTGTAATTGTAAACGTTTCGGAGTCTATACCATTTTTACCCTTACAGTCGCTGTAGGTTTAGACTATAAAGCTGATATCCAATCCAAGACTGTCTTCGGCATACCAACTGTCTGCAGCGTCTCCTGGAGAAACACCCAATCCACGTTGCACTAGATCTTTTAGTCTGTTGGCTAGAATTTTTGTGAGGAGCTTTATATCGCAATTTAGCAGAGAAATGGACCTGTAACTGGAACATAATAGCGGGTCTTTCCCTGGCTTTGGGAGTACTGATATGGATGCCCTAGGCATGTCCAGGGGGATGCTATGTCCCTCCAAGATGGCGTTGAAGGCCGTGATAAATTGTGGTGCGAGCTGAGTCTGGTACATTTTGTGATAAAAGAGCGTAAAACAGTCAGGCCCGGGAGCCTTCCCCGGCTGTGTATCCGCTAAGACAGAGTTGAATTCCTCTATCTTGAGTGGTTGTGATCAGTTCTTGTTGCTCTCTAGTAAGGCAAGGGAGCTCGGCTTCCTGTAAGTATTCCTGGATGGTTGAAAGGGAGGAGGCTGTTGGATTGGCAGATTGTGCTAGGTCCAAGTTGTACAGTGTCGAGTAGAAATCTCAGACGCTGCCAAGTCAGGTGAGGTGTGGATCTTGGCACCTGCGGGGGTTAAGAGGGTGAGTATGTATGATTGTTTGAGCTTAACTCTTAGGGTGTTTGCTAGCTTGCGGCCACATTTGTTGCCGTACTCGTAGAAGGAACGACGGGCCTTGAATAGCACTCGTTTCGCTTCAAACAGGGAATGCTCTCTAATCGCTTCCCTGGTCCGGATCGCTTCTGCCTCAGTCACATGGTCAGGTCTTTATGTTGCCTCTCCAAGAGGTGGAGTTTGGCCAGGAGGTCTGACAGGGCTTTGGCATGGCGTAGTTTAGTTGCATGCCCATGCTTAATGAGGATCCCCCCTGATGTAGCATATATGAGCCAACCACAGGCAGAGGGGGTTAGCCATGAAGCCTGTATTGTCCATAAAGTAAGATTGGAGTTCACTGAGGATTTCTGCTTCTATAGCGGGGTCCCTGAGAAGTGTTTTGTTCAATCGCCAAGTGTGCCTTTTGGGAGAAGAGCTCGGAATGATAAGTTCCAAGAAGACTGGAGCATGGTCGGAAAGTGTTATCTGGCCAATTTCAGCTTTAGAAGCTAAGGTGATCGCTGAGTGTTTTAGAAAAAGAAAGTTGATTCTAGGGTAGGATTTGTGGATGGCAGAATAGGAGTAATCTCGTTCTTGCGGGTGAAATATCCTCCAAATATCGACCAGTTGGTGAGCATGCAAAAGGTCTTTCAGTTGTCGTGCACCGCGAGGTAAGGAACAAAAGTGCACAGAGGAATCCCTTGAGAGGTCTAGGGTAAGGTTGAAATCCCCTCCCAAGTTGAGAGTACCCTCTAGGAAAGACTCTAATTTGTTGAAAAAAATCTCTAGTACCTGGAGTTGATTTGTATTAGGAAGGTAAAAGTTTGCAAGGGTAAATTTGTGAGAATCTAGTTTGCCCTTCAAGAGCAGGAACCTTCCCTGTTCAGTGGTTCTAAGTGGCACAATAGGCCATGGTTGTTAGATGATTGAGACAGGCAACATTGCTAACCTAGAAGTTTAACATGTTTTCTGATTCCATCTTTAAGAGCCACTCCACCTAGATCCTGCATCCAAAGCTAAGAAGGCAGGGACATTGGTGGAGTAGACCTGCAGATCAGCCACATGATCCAGCTAAGATCCCTTCATCAAGCATTATGGAGTGGAGGTAAAGCTCACTGCAGAACCAAGCGTTCGCCAAGAAGGTCTTGCAGGCAGTGGTCCCACCCTAAGATAGGCCTGAGGTTACTTACTTATCCTCTCAGGTGTGCCGTCCTGGAAGATGATAGGAGAAAAGACCCACGTTACTTACCGGTAATGTTTCTAGGAAACTTCCAGGATGGCAGGCCTACTTCCTGCCCATTGGAGGAGGGAAAATTGTAGAACACTAGAAGGTGAGTGCCTAAGGGGAATGATTTCCCTTATGAACCAGGTTCAGGAGTTACTTCTCTAAAAACTGAGGATTAAGGGGAAGGGTGGGGACTTAAAACAATTGATTGTGTTTCCTGTGGGGAGGAGCCTCTCATCTCTCAGACGTGGAAGGTTCCTAGAAACAACGTTGCCATTAAGTAACAGGTCTTTTTGACCAGAATTATGAGTTCTTCAGCAGGTAAATCAGTAAACTTTTATATGCATTTCAACTTTGTGTAGAGCTGTTTGCCTGGAATTTGTGTTTAAAGCGTGTTTCCACGTTTGCAGTCAAATTTGAATGGGAACCCAATGTGTTCCAAACAGATTGCCTAATTTTTATTTTTTTATTTAAATTTTTTTTAGCTATTTTTTGGTAGGAGTCATGGATGACTGTAAGTGTTTCAGGCGGACCTGATCGGACGCTCCATTCACTCCTATGGAGCGGCGGAAGTCAGCGGTGACATGTCCACTGACGCCTGCTGCTATCAGATCCTGTCTGAGAAATCCAGACGGATGGTGACCCTATTTTCCATCCATCTGGCGGATGGGATTGGATGAAAATGGGCAGGTGGTCCATTTTTCATCCGATCTCCCCATAGAGGAGAGCGGGACTCTGACAGGTCCGTCTCTGCACAGGGAGTGGAGACGGACCTGATATCTGGCCTGCTCAGCCCCGCTTCTACAACATTAAAGTACAATGTATAACTAAAAGGAAAAGGTGTTTTTTTTTTTTTTTTTTCGCCCCGACT
>BLSH010277718.1:1058519-1069436 GCA_018402905.1 Glandirana rugosa | reverse complement strand
TGCCCCCCCCCCCCCTGCCTCAGCTCGCAACGCAGGTGACAGGTTCTCTTTCATGTGAGGGGAGGCGGAGAGCAGGCCTGACGCCAGGCCCCTTGAGACGCTCTGGCCCATACAGGAATACTGCCTGTACCCCCCCCCCCGATGGCAGCCCTGGGTGTAGATCACAAACTGACACTGTTGCTTTTTGTCACCATCATCCTCTCTCCCCCCATCTTTTTTCTTACTTTACTCCTTACTACACTATTTATTCCTCCTTGCTCTTCCTTTAAGCGTCACTGCCACTAAACTGCCCTAACTCTCTGGGACCACCTTTTGATCACTGAAGATAGAGGTTATCAATGGATAGGATGCAATGTTGTCATCACCGCACATCTATGAAGACTGTAACTATACATTGCCCATGTTTCCTGAATGTATCTTGAAGTTTTGTGATCAATGATCGCACAGTTATTATTGTAATGCCCAATTGCCCCCCCCCCCCAGAGTTTAATGATAAAAATTATATTTGAAAAAAAAAACAACTAATTTCTTCATAAATTTAGGCCAATATGTATTCTGTTGGATGTTTTTGGTAAAAAAAATCCCAATAAGCGTATATTGATTGGTTTGCACATAAGTTATGGCGTGCACAAACTATGGGATAGATATATGGCTTTTCTATGGATTTTGATTTACTAGTAATGGCGGCAATTGTGTGTGTGTGTGTGTGTGTGTGTGTGTGTGTGTGGTTTTTTTTTTTTTGTTTGTTTTTTTTCCGGGACTGCGACTTTTTGGGGACCAGTGACACTAATACAGTCATCAGTGCTAAAAAAAAATGCACGGTCTCTGTACTGACACTGGCAGGGATGGGGTTAACATCAGGGGCAATCAAAGGGTAAAGGTGCTCCTAGGGAGTGCTTTGACTTGGGGAAGACAGAGATCCGTGTTTCACAAGATCTCCATTTTCCCCTCGGACAGAACGGCGGTCACTATAGACATCGCATCCCCCGGACTCGCTGATTAGCTCCCGCTGTGTCCAATCACAGTGGGGGCTGGTCGCCAGCGGCGCGCCCCAGACCCCGTGCACGAAATCACGTACAGGTACGTGATTTCGCACAGGAGAGTCGCAATGTGTCACTTCATGCTGGCTTCTTTTGCAGGAATAGCGAACAGGACCTAATTTTCTGACTAAACTGCCATTCCAAGCAGATGACTGTATTTCATCCTGGAGTTCTACTTTAACATTAACATGTGTTTTGGTTAAATCCCAGGAGACTGATCTGTCACGTCTTTCCACAGAGAAGGAAGCTAACGTGTGCTACCAGGAATTTGATGTGCCTGACACATTCCCAGTGGAACTACGACAGTACATCCCGAATATTTGCTATTCTCATGAGAGTGAAGGGTTGGTATATGTTTAATTAGTAGCACTTGTCAAATCCTATTATACAGATCAGCGTTGTCCATGCTTACATAAACAAACAAGCCCATATCTATAATAATGAAGACATGATCTCGTGCATTATTGTAGGAACACACAAAATGGCATAGGCCTGTGTGTCAGTGTGTTTGCTGTAGGGTCTTTTCAGAAGATTTAATCTAAATAGTTTTTTTATACTTTTACATGGAGAATTCCTTCAACCACTTAACAACATGTTCCAGCAGAACTACTTCATAAAAAAAACAAATCACCTGTGTCACTGACGCAAGATCAATACTATATTTTGTGTACTTGAGGTTAGTGACATCTATAGTGACATGGGAGTTGATTTACTAAAGCTAAAGCGTACAAAATCTGGTGCAGCTCTGCATAGAAACCAGTCAGCTTCCAGGTTTTTTTTTTTTTTTTTTTGTCAAAGCTTAATCAAACAAGCTGGGTAGAAGTGGATTGGCTACCATTCACAGATGCACCAGATTTTGTACTCTTAAGCTTTGGTAAATCAACCATATAGTGACAGCCATGGTTTTTCTACCACCACTCATTGTCAGATGACTTGTTCTCTGTAGATGCTTGCATTCATTTTGTTACCTTCAAACAGAAAAGGTTATGGCACTTGGAAAATACAGTTAGATACTAACAGTTAGGGGTAGGGAGCCACAGAAGCTCTAGAATAATTGAATTATCAAAACTCATGTTCGCTAAATTGAGAGCTCTGGACTCTGACTTAACAGAATATATGCAGAACCTCTGCAGAGATATCACTGCTTCCATACAGAGAGTAAGGGTCCTTGGCTATACAGCATGATGGCAGGAGACGGGCTTTTTTTTTTTTTTTTTTTCTTTTTTCTTTTTTTCCAGAAAACACAGAGCCACTCACGCATGCACAGTAGGAAACTGGCTGTGAAGCCTGAAAGCTTCACTGTCGGTTTCCCTTAGTTGCAATGGCAGCACCTGCACCCGAGCCAATGGACAAACGGCTTTGAGGGTGTCTACATTGGGGGGGATCCCTGGACAGGTACGTGTCATATATTAAAAGTCAGCAACTATAGTTTTTGTAGCTGCTGACTTTTTAAATTTTATTTATTTATTTTTTTGAGGCTGGAATTACGCTTTAAACATTGTTTGTTTCGATGCACCTGTAAATTTAAACTGAACGTTCAGTTGGGCTTTAAGACCAAATGGACCAAGAATAGAATGTATAAAGAATAGGAATGGCTGTCATTAGTCCATGTGTATAAAATAAGTGGATCTTTCCTTACATACAGTGCGTCAGCCCTTTCACCAGATCAGTCAGTGTATTGATTGGCATGATCTTTTATCTATTGCAGGCCGGTAAGGTGCGTCATTCTTGTCGCTCTTAGAGACATACAATGTGGAGAAGAGCTCTTTTCAAACTATTTTACAATAATTAATTAGCCAATGTTGGGGCCTCAAGATTTATACAATATGGAAACGGAGGCTTTGCAGGATGTATCGGAGGTCGGACGTGTGCAATGGTGTCATTTATGTATTTTTTTTTGTTTTTTCACTCTGTACAGATGTCCTTTTGAAATTAAACTACCTTTTTTTACTTCAAGGTATCTTCATGATGTGATCATTATTGGTGCCATGTATTGGAAAGACATTTGTAATGGATGCCAAAGGTTTTCCTGCACACAGGGACATGGGTAGTGATGGCATGTCATCTTTACACAATGCTGTACTGTGTACGGTAATGCTGTACTGGGTAGAGCACAGTTTCTTCTGTATGTGATGTTAAAAGATAATCGTACTTTCAAATTCCTCCCCCGAGTAAAGGAACACCAGGAGCCCCAGATGTATATTTACCTAACTCGGCTGCAGCCTGCATTAATATTCAGATTCTCTTGCTGAAATCATCTTTTGTTTTGGTTACACCTCAAACTACAACTCAGCGTTAATCCCCACATACTTCTATGGGATTATCTGCCGATACTGGAGACACTGGAACATGGCTCTATAGAAGTCTGAAGAATGACTGTGTGGACAAGGCAGATTATAGCCAGAGGATCTGAAGCTTGTGTGGGCTTTAGCTGTCTGATTCAGGTAAGTATACATCTGGGGCGGGGGAAGTAGTTTGTTTAGCTCATGGGAAGTGGGGTTATGTCAAAGGCTAACGCAGATTTCTCCGTTAATATGTACAATGCATCTGGAAAGTATTCAGTGCTTCACTTTTTCCACATTTTGTTATGTTGCAGCCTTATTCCAAAATGGATTCAATTCATTATTTTCCTCACAATTCTACAAACCATACCTCCATAATGACAACGTGAAAGATGTTTGTTTGAAATCTTTGCAAATTTCTTCTAAAAAACAAAAATCACATGTACATAAGTATTCACAGCCTTTGTCAAGACACTCAAAATTTAACTCTGGTGCATCCTGTTTCCACTGATCATCCTTGAGATGTTTCTACAACTTGATTGGAGTTAATGAGCACAGTGGCCTCCATCATCTGTAAATGGATGAAGTTTGGAACCACCAGGACTCTTCCTAGAGTGGGTTGCCCAGCCAAACTGAGCGATTGGGGGAGAAGGGCCTTAGGGAGATGCCCAAGAACCCAATAGTCACTCTGACAGAGCTCCAGCATTTCCCTGTGGAGAGAGGAGATCTTTCCAGAAGAACAACTATCTCTGCAGCACTCCACCAATCAGGCCTGCATGGTAGCGAGCCAGATGGAAGCCAGCCCTCAGTAAAAGGCACATGACAGCCCTCCTGAGTTTGCCAAAAGGCCCCTGAGGGTCTCTCAGACCATGAGAAACAAAATTCTGATGAAACAAATATTGAACTCTTTGGCTTTAATGGCAAGTGTCATGTCTGGAGGAACCCAGGCACCGCTCCTCAGTCCTCACCTGGCCAATACCATCCCTACAGTGAAGCGTGGTGGTGGCAGCATTATGCTGTGGAGATGTTTTTCAGTGGCAGGAACTGGAAGACTATTCAGGATTGAGGGAAAGATGAATACTGCAATGTACAGAGACTTCCTTGATGAAAGCCTGCTTCAGAGTGCTCTGGACCTCAGACTAGGTTGAAGGTTCATCTTCCAACAGGACAACGACCCTAAGCGTACAGCCAAGATAACAAAGGAGTGGCTAAGGGACACCTCTATGAATGTCCTTGAGTGGCCCAGCCAGAGCACAGACTTGAACCCGATAGAACATCTCTGGAGAGATCTGAAAATGGCTGTACACCGACGATCCCCATCCAACCTGGTGGATCTTGAGAGGTCCTGCAAAGAAGAATTGGAGAAACTGCCCAAAATTAGGTGTGTCAAGCTTGTAACGTCATACTCAAAAAGACTTGTAATTGGTGCCAAAGGTGCTTCAACAAAGTATCGAGCAAAGGCGGAAAGTACTTATATGTACATGTGATTTTTTTATTTTTTTTTTTTTTAAATTTGCAAAGATTTCAAACAAACTTCTATCACAATTGTCATTATGGGGTATTGTTTGTTGAATTGTGATGAAAATAATTTGATCCATTTTGGAATAAGGCTGTAACATAAAATATGGAAAAAGTGAAGCGCTGTGAATACTTTCCAGATGCACTGTATGCGTCTCCAAATTTTTTTTTTTTTTTTTTTTTTTTTTTTAACTGTCCACAATCACAGAAGTAATGGCAACTCTCAAAATTGCACCAAGTGCCTGATGCTGCTTTTTTCATGTTGCTGGTATACGGCACTGATAACCTAAACATTTGTTTTACTTAGATTTCCACTATGCTTGACCGTGGATTATGTGTTTAGTTTTATAAAGTGTTTATATTCTAAATAAAAATGTTCTTCTACATGAAACATATTGTTGTGATGTTCATTTTACCATTTGGGCTATTCATTCCACCCTTACACCCATTATGGAAAAGGGCAATTCTTACTTTAGCTGTACCAACCCATTAAGTCGGCAATAACTTTGTCTATTTCTAATAAGACTTTAATTCTAGTTTGACTACTATTTTAAAACTAATGATAACTTGTAAAACGGGACAGCTTTATTTGATTATTTGCTCCCATTTTAAATGGCCTAACATTGCAATTAAGTTATTTTTATGAAATGGTGAAGAAAGGGGTGAATAGAACCACCCTTTACCTGTGCCAATGGCTTATCTATTATATTTAGTCTGAGAGCTGCTCGTTATAGGCACAGTGGCCTGTATATGTGCTAAAGGAATTAATAAATATATTAAACCGCGCTCTCTGTTGAATGTGTAATATACACTAAAAGGTTCATACCATAAGTGTGTGCAATACCAAACAAAATCACTTGGTGTCACCAGTGAGTGACAATTGCCATAAATCATACGATACAAATATTAATCCTACAATAGAAAATGCAAGTGCATACATATAAACTGCAAATCTTTAAAGCGTCCAATATAGATCACTAAAGGTCAGTATCCATAAAGTGCAATATCCAAAGAAATAAATCTTCTCCAGAGAAATTTTATACTGGTAAAACCAATTAGGGGTGACTGAATTTTCCTCCACCATTACTTGTCACACATCCTCCTCACCAGACCAACATGACACCCATTACAGGTAAGTCATATGCGCAGAAGGATAATAAATATTGCAATGATTCCACCAATGGAAATCCTACCGGACTTGGATCATGCCACGTTTATAAATGGCGATTCGCGCACGCCGGCATGCTCTCATGCCCGCCGTATGCTACCTCAGTGGGGCCACGGGTAGGACAGACTCTATGTCCACCGGCGACCCCCAATAGCCTGGTACAGCAGAAAAGCGGAGAACCGCGGATGTAAACATGGCGATTCCTCGCTCAGGCGCGATGACCTACTGATCCCTGTCATCGGGATTAGTTGGATCTGTCATGCCCCTGCCATCCCAGCCCCCATACAGTTAGAACACACATAGGGAACACAGTTAATCTCTTCATTGCCCCCTGCAGGTTAACCCCTTCCCTGCCAGTGATGTTTACATAGTAATTAATGGCTAATTTTAGCTCTAATCGCTATATAAATGTCATTGGTCCCAAAAAAATTGTCAAATGTCCGACCTGTTCGCCGCAATATCACAGTTGCAGATCGCCGCCATTACTAGTAAAGAAAAAAAAAAATAGTAAAAATGCCATAAATCTCATGGTTGGTTTGCGCAAAGGTTGCCGCGTTTACAAATCAGTGCCGATTGCGATTCTTTTTTTTTTTTTTTTTTTTTCTACGGGATATGTAGAATATATATCGGCCTAAACTGAGGAATACATTTTCATTTTTTATATATATATATATATATATTGGACGTGTATTATAGCAAAAAGTAAAAATATACTTTTTTATTTTTTCCAAAATTCTTGCTTTTTTTTAAAAAATTTTTTATTTATTTATAGCGGTGATCAGAAATGACACAGAGGTGATCAAATACCACCAAAAGAGAGCTCTATTTGTGGGGAAAAAAGGACGTCAATTTTGTTTGGGTACAACATCGTATAATTGTCAATTAAAGCGATGCAGTGCCGAAAAGTGCTTTGGTCATTAAGGGGAAAATCCTTCCGAGGCTGAAGTGGTTAAGATGCTCTTTTTATATCCAATGATGTTACTGACCTGTTGCCAATTAACCGAATTACTTGCAAAATGTTCTTCTGGTTCTTCCTTGTTAGTACCACTTGCTTTGTCAGCTTTTTGTTGCCCTATCCCAACTTTTTTGAGACGTGTTGCTGCCATCAATTTCAAAATTCTTTTTTCTCTTTCGTTCGTTGACAGGCACATCGACTCTTGGGACTAAGTGGGTTATACTACCCTCTTCAGGAGTTTACTAGGCAGAACAGGCAGTTCTAACAGCAAAAAGAGCAGTAACAGACACAGCCCCTCCCAGGGGGCAGTCCCCACTGGCAGATAACCCCACACCCAGCTCTGCTAGCTCAGTTTTTTTCTGCCTAGTGCAAGGAATTAGACCTAGGATCCCTGTTGGGATCTGTGGTACCTCTCTGGGCCCTCTTCGGCTGTCCTGGTGGATAGCCTAACAGATGAAGACTGCAATCAAGTAGCCGTGCTGGGTGACAGGCTGGGTTTTAGATCCAGGTAGTCTCCCAAGCCGGTCATCGAGCGCGCGCAGACCTTCGCTCCGCGCTGGGTCGGCCGCGACAGGCCCCGAACCGGATGGGGTGGCCCCCCGGGTTAAACATGGTGTGTGAGACCCTGAAGTTGGATGATACGGCGGGACCCTCGCACAAGGTCCCCGTCCCCTTCGGGTTGCATAAACTGGCCCGCGGGGCTAAGGTTTTCCCCTATGTGTCTTACCTGGATAAATTTGTCTACAGGACTGGGAACGGCCTCAGGGCTCCCTTCCCATACCCAAACGTTTCTCTGTGCGCTATCCCTTCGAGGACAGCGTGTTAAAAAAGTGGGCACAACCCCCCCGTGGTTGATCCCCGTGTCTCGCCTGAACAAGGCGACCACGATCCCGGTGGAAGGCACACCATCCTTTTAGGACCTGGGGGACAGGAAGGCTGAGACCATCGTCAGATCCATGTTTGTTCTGGCAGGGTCGGCCATGCAGCCTGTTGTGGCCTCTGCTCTGGTGTCAGACGCTCACGGAATGGGCAAAGCTGTTACACCATGAACTGGGTGATGCTAAGGTTCCCCCTGCTTGTGTGGATCTCGCTGAACAGCTTGTCCAGGGGCTTAAGTATCTGCGCGATGCAGCCCTGGATACGGCCCCCCTGACCTCCAAATTGTCCGTGTCTTTGGTGGTGGTCAGACGCTTGCTCTGGCTGAAATGTTGGTAGGCGGACCAAACATCTAAGAAGGCCCTGACAGACTTGCCTTTTCAGGGTGGGCGTCTCTTTGGGGCCTCCTTGGATGAGATTATTAAGGATCTCATGGGAGGGAAGAGTACCTTTCTCCCGGAGTCCAGGAAGAGTATGGAGTCCCGTCGCAAACCGGGTCCCTCCTTTACGGCCCACAAGCGGCTTTTTCGTCCCTTCCGCTCCTCGGTCAAGGGCTCAAAGCCCGCCAAGGCCCCCGCGGGTGGACAGAAGCGTCCCTGGCAGCATAAGCGTGACAAGCCGGAGGACAAGTCCTCCTCCGCGTGAAGGGCTGACCCCACCCGCACTTTGGGTGGGGGAATGTCTCCTGGGGTTTGCGGACCGGTGGACTTCCTGCATTTCGGACCGCTTGGTGCACGAGGTGATCTCGTCAGGGTATGGAATAGAATTTCGTTCCCGTCCTCCGGACAGGTTCTTCGCCTGCAACTGCCTGCTGGCAGGCTGCAGGCCCTGTTTGGGGTGGTGCAGCACCTACTCTGTCAAGGGGTAGTGTTCCGCGTGCGGAACATTTCCATGGGTTTTACTCCAACCTGTTTGTGGTCCCGAAGAAGGATGGGTTCCGCCCGATTCTGGACCTGAAGGCCCTCAACTGCTTCATGCATGTACGAAGGTTCAGGATGGAGTCTGTCCGCCCTGTGGTAGTGGCTCTGCACCAGTGTTATTTCCTGGCTTCCCTTGACATCAAAGATGTGTACCTGCATGTTTCCATATGCGCTCAGCACCAGCGCTTCCTACGCTTTGCGGTTGGGGAGCATCACTATCAGTTGTGGCTTTCCCGTTTTGGCCTGACCTCTGCGCCTCGGGTCTCCACCATGCTGTTAGCCCCAGTTCTGGCTCTGCTGAGACAGAAGGGCATTGCAATGGTGGCGTATCTGGACGACCTCTCTTGCGAGCAGAGTCGGCTCCAGCTCTCAGGGACAATGTGACGATCGCCTTGCACACTCTGCAGGAGTTCGGCTGGGTGATCCATCGCCCGAGGTCGGTGATGACTCTTACCGCTTAGAGTATCTGGGTCTGATTCTGGATGCGGCCCAGGCGAAGGTCTAACTTCCACCATCCAAGCGACAGTCGCTTCTGTCGGCGGTTCGGTCCCTGCTGTCCCAGAGGTGGCCCCCCCCCTACGCTTTTGCATGCGGGTCTTGGGCCTCATGGTGTCTATCTTCGAGGCGGTCCCATACGTCCAGTGTCACACCCGTGTTCTGCAGTGGTAGATTCTGCGAAAGTGGAACAAGTCCCCCTCATCCCTGGACCAGGACTTTGCTGCTCTGGTGGCTGCAGGCTCCGGTCCTGCGGTTGGGGGAAGTCGTTCCTCCCCCTCCATTGGATGGTAGTCACGACGGACGCCAGCCTGATCGGCTGGGGAGGCGTCCTGGGGCTGTTGTCAGCCCAGGGACGGTGGTCTCTGGAGGAGTCTCGTCTCCCAATCAATGTCCTGGAATTGCGGGCCATCAGGTGCTGCCTCTCCCATTGGATGAGGAGGCTGCACAGGTGCCCTTTCCGGTTTCAGTCGGACAATGCCACGGCCATGGCATACGTGAATCACCAGGGCAGGACAAGAAGCTCAGCTGCGACCTCAGAGGTAGCTCACATTCTGCGATCTCTGCCGTCCACATTCCGGGCATAGAGAATTGGTAGGCGGACTACCTCAGTCGTCAGGGATTGGACCAGGGAGAGTGGTCCCTGCACCCGGACGTGTTCCATCAGATTTGTCTGAGGTGGGGTACTCCAGACGTGGACCTTCTAGCGTCTCGTCCCAATCGGAAGGCCTTCGTGAGCAGGACAAGGGATCCAATAGCGGATGCGGCGGATGCCCTAGTAGCTCCGTGGGCTCGGTACCGACTCCTCTACGCCTTTCCCCCTCTCAAGTTGCTTCCGCGTCTTCTGCGCAGAATAGAAACAGAGGGCATACGACTATTCTCAGCTCCAGATTGGCCAAGGCATCCTTGGTACGCCCACGTAGTTCAAATGGTGTTGGACGTTCCCTGGCGACTCCCGCTTCGCGAGGACCTACTGTCTCAGGGGCCTATCTTGCATCCTGCTTTACCCTCGCTGTCTTTAACGGCCTGGCTATTGAATCCCAGGTGTTGAGGGATCGGTGTGTTTCAACTCTGTGATCCCCACCTTGCTTAAGGCTGGGTTCACACTGCTGCGAACTCGACTTGCGAATTTAATCTATTGCAACGGCTTAAATTCGCAGTAATCTCCAGTAACATAATGTTCCATCAGGGCATTTCACACAGATGCTTTGCGACTCTAATCCGTAAAAAAAAAAAAGGGTCCTGTGCGAGTTTGATCCGTGTGCGATGCTGTGCGTTGCAAATTCAGCTCCATAAACTACAATAGAACACGGATTGAAAACGCAATCTCCCATTCACATCACTGCGATAGCTTCCCCCTCCAACTCCAGCTACAGCTTTGCAGTAGATTCGCACCAACACATGTAGCAATCGCACTTGTGTCTGAACTGAAAAAACTCGCATCGCAATCGTATTCAATTCGCAGCGCAGCAGTGTGAACCTAGCCTCAAGGAGCAGGAGCTTTTTTTTGGGTGACAAACATGCATAGGGCAGCCCATTGAAGATGATGGGCTGCCCTACGTGTTACATGTGGAACCATGTGAAAATAGCCCACACAAAATCGAGTGGGGCCTACAGTTGGTCATAAATGGTGTGGTTTTTTTTTTTTTTTTTTTTTTTTTTT
>BLSH010277718.1:1011898-1028174 GCA_018402905.1 Glandirana rugosa | reverse complement strand
GCAGGTCCCATGAGGGAACCCAGTCAACTCCTTTTGCACTAGGCAAACAAAACTGAATGCTATTGGCCAGCAGGGGGTTTTATAGGCTCAGGTGAGGACAGCCCCCATGGGAGGGGCCAGCCTATCCCTGATGCTTTTGCATCTGTTTTGCCTAGTCACTCCTGATAGGACGACATAAAACCCACGTGTCATTTAAGAAGAGCTGCGTCTGTCAGTGAACGTAAGAGAAAACACCCTTGCCTGCACAGTGTCCAGAATCAGACCCAGGTATTCCAGCCGGCAGGATGGAGTCAACAATGGTTTCTGCAGGTTGATCAGCCAACCGAACTCTTTTAACGTGGACACCGTGATTGTCACGTTCTCCTCCAGAGCCGCAGCAGACTCTGCTCTCAGGAGTAAATCGTCGAGGTATGCTACTACCGCAATACCTCTCTGTCTCAGCAGTGCCAGCATCGGGCCACCACCTTGGTGAACCTCGTGGAGATGAAGCCAGCCCCAAGGGAAGTGCCACAAACTGGTAATGCCGGTCCCCCACTGCGAAGCGTAGAAAACGCTGGTGACTGTGAGAAACTGGAACATGGAGATACGCGTCCCTGATATCCAGGGACACCATGAATTCCCCTTGGTGCAGGGCGGCCACGACCGAGCGCATGGACTCCATCCTGAATCTCTTCATCTTTACGAAGCGGTTTAATGCCTTCAGGTCCAGAACTGGCCTGACACCGCCCTTTTTGGGCACCACAAAGAGGTTTGAGTAAAACCCGTGAAATCTTTCCGCCATGGGTACCGGTACAATCACCCCCTGTTCGGCAAGCGCCTCCCGACGCCCCTGAGGGAGTCTCAAGTTTGAAGGGGAGAACCTTTCTGGGGGCAGAGAGATGAATTGTATCCTGTACCCGGAGGACACCACCTCCAATACCCACCGATCGGTGATGCGGGCAGTCCATCTGTCTGCGAACCCCAGCAACCAGCCCCCCACCCGTGAGTCAGGCGGGGGCAACCCATCATGCGGAGGTTGATTTATCCTTCGCTTTTTCAGACTTGTGCTGCCAGGGCCTTTTACTGGGCCTAGCGGAAGCCTTACTGGACTTGAAGCCCTTACCCGCTGAGCCGGGTGCCCGAAAAAACTTCTTCTGACCTGAAGAAACAGGGCCCTGCCTACGGCAAAAATCCAGCCGCTTTGGCTCTGGAAGGAAAGTACTCTTCCCTCCCGTGAAATCCTTAATGATTTCATCCAACTGTGGGCCAAACCGACGCCCTCCCTGAAAGGGAAGATCTGCAAGAGGGAATGGTTGTTGCCTTATTCAGACGGGCCACTGGGGGGTCCACCGTTGGCGAAGCCCATCTCTTAGTAAAGCTATCCTCAAAGGGGTAGTGAACAGCAAAGCTTTTAGGAAAAGCAAAGGAATTTGGTGGCCGCAGCCATTCCTTGAACACCGCCTGTTCAAACACCTGATCATAAGGGTAAGCCCTAGGGGACCTAGGGGGTTTAAGTGATCCACAAATATATGAGGACTCATGCGACTCCCCTGCTTGGTCAAGCCGCATGGAGTCGCGGATATCAGTGATCAGAGCGGCCACTATCGCTTTATTACGCGAAAAAGGAGCCTCCTGATCACCTTCTGAGGGCAGTTCACCCTCTGATAGGTCCACAGGTGTGACCACTGAGGTGCTTTCTGGATCCGAATCCTCCTCTGAGGAAAGGGGGGGTGGGCGTTTTTTGGGGGCCCCCCAGAACCGGGTCCCCCCCCCCAGGGAAAGAACTCCCCAAATACCGCCCTCAGTTGTTCCAGGGACACCAAGGTTCCCGGGGTGGATTGTTGATCCGCAGGTACACCTGCCATAGCCTTGCCGGCCTCTGACATCCCAGCCTTCCGGCACCCCCACTGTGTGACCACCACCTCTACCCCACAATCAGCCAGGGAGACCCGGGAGGATTGCACCCACCGCTACCAGCACCCAGGGAGAGCCAGCTATACTTGCTGTTTTGAATGCCTCAGCACTTGTGTCCGGAATGAGCAATGCCCAAAAATCCACTGCACTTCAAGAGCCTGCACCACAGAGTGTCAGCCACGTTGTCCAAGTGAAGCCGGAAGTACTAATTCCGTTTATATCACTTCCTGTACCAAATAGGACCACTGGGGGCCGCCAGAGGACAGGCTGAAAACCACATGTGGTTACCAAACAATGGATGCTGCCATTAACACAAGCAGAGCTTATAGCAAAATGGTGTGGTCGGCAGACAAACGAACGGTGATCCACACCGAATGGCGGCGAACTGCTTAATGCAGTGCTCCGAACGCATACATTTTTGCCCTTAGAAATCCTGAAGGAGGTGATTGGTTTTCGATGTCCCGTACGCCAATAGGCTCCCAATAAGTCTCACACATGTGGTATCCCCGTACTCAGGAGAAGCAGCAGAATGTATTTTGGGGTGTAATACCACATATACCCATGGCATGTGTGAGCAATATATAATTTCAGTAACAACTTTGTGTAATTTTTTTTTTCAATCACTTATATAAAAAAAAATTAAATATTCACTGTCCTCAACATGGCTCTCAGCAAATTCCTTGGGGTGTCTACTTTCCAAAATGGGGTCGTTTGGGGGGGGGGTTGTACTGCCCTCCATTTTAGCACCTCAAGAAATGAGATAGGCAGTCATAAAATGAAAGCTGCAGAAATTCCAGAAAATGTACCCTAGTTTGTAGACGCTATAACTTTTGCACAAAGCAATAAATATACGCTAATTGGCTTTTTTTTTTTTTTTTTTTTTACCCGAGACATGTGGCTGAATGTATTTTGGCAAAAATTTATGACTAAAATTTAGTTTATTGTATTTTTGTAATAACAAAGTTGAAAATATCAATTTTTTTCAAAATTTCTGTTCCTTTTTTGCTTATATCGTAAAAAATAAAAAGCGCAGTGGTGAACAAATACCACCAAAAGAAAGCTCTATTAAATTTTGTTTGGGTACTGCATTGCATGACCGCGCAATTACCATTTGAAGTGGCGCAGTGCCAAATTGAAAAAAGTGCTCTGGTCCTAAAGCTGGAAATCCTTCCGGGGCTGAAGTGGTTAAACCCTCCATGTTATCCTATGTGTTCATGCACACATAGACTGTTATCAACTGTTTTTAGCAGTGACGTTTTTGAGCTGTAAAAAAAACCCCAAGACCAGAGGGTTCTGAGAGACATTTTATATCCCCAACGTTTTAGATCAATTGAAAAAAAAAAAACCCCGCTGGCCCTTTAAAAATGCGCAAAAACAGTGGTAATTTAATGCTGATAAAAGCTGGAAAAAAAAATCACTAAGCTACTGCCGTTTTTTTTTGGATGTTTTTTAAAGTTCTGTGTGCATGAAGCAGCATTGGTGATGTTTACCCATTTTTCTAGCTCCTGTGTGGGCCATTTACAAGCTTGCTTCTGTAATCAATTGTTTACTTTCAATACCAATAAACATTGAAACAGAAAGGAAAAAAGTGGTGAGGTGGTAGTCTAGAACTCTGTCTTGTATCCCTTGAAAAGTACCAATTGAAACCACTGGTTTGGGACCCAGAGAGAGGCAAATTGTAACAGACTTCCCCCAAACTTAGTAGTGAGGTTGCCCCTTTTAAGAGGGCTTTGGAAAAGGGTTGGTGGCCTTTGTGGGTAAAGCCTTTTGCTGAAGGAAGGGCTAAACTTACATTTTGAATTAAGGGCAGACAGGTGCTGGAGTTGCTGAGGTTTTGAAATCTTCTATTGTGGAAATAAAACCTTCCCACCGATGACCTCTTTAATGAACTGGTGGACCTGAACCTCCCCAAACGTGAGGTGCCTTTAAGAAAGCAGCTTCAGCAGTCCAAGCTAACCACTTCAATACTGGGCACTTTCACTCGCTTCCTGCTCAGGCCAATTCTCAACTGTCAGTGCTGTTGCACTTTGATTGACAATTGCACAGTTATGCAACACTGTACCCATATGAAACTTTTATCATTTTTTTTTTTTTGAGACAGAACTTTCTTTTGGTGGTATTTAACCACTTGCCATCTGCCCACCATCAAATAACAGAGGGACAGTGCAGCTCTTTCGGGGTAGACATCATGACAGCACACCCGAACGGCAGCATACAGTACAGCCATGTTACTAGGACACGGCCCAACCACGATCTCTGTAAAGAGCTGCTGAAGCTGTGTAACCATTTGCCGACTGCCCACCGTCGTATGACTGCGACAAAGTGGTTCGATTATGGCAAACCACCGTCCCGACGGCGGCTGCATGCTTACTATGTTTCGGGGAAGCCAGGGAGCGGGTAAGGGTGGACACGATGTCCGCCAGCTACCCGCGCTTGCTCCCCCGCAGTGACCAAACTAAGGTCCGTGTATGTAAACACACAGATCTCCTTTCTGACAGGGGAAAGGAGTGAGATTGCAGGCTTCCTGTGTATGGGAGCCACAATCACTCTCCTTCCCCACTCAGCCCAGCCCCCACAGGGAACACAGTTAACCCTTAGAGCGCCCCCTGCAGGATAACCCCCCCCCCCCTTCCCTGCCAGTGACATTTACACAGTAAGCAGTGCATTTTCATATCACTAATCGCTGTATAAATGCCAATGGTCCAAAAAAAAGAGTCAAAATAGTCTGCCGCAATATCGCAGTCCCGCTTAAAAAAAAAAAAAAAAAAAACCACAGATCACTACCATTACTAGTAAAAAATAAATAAAAACCCAATAAATAAATTCTCATCATTCACAAACGCAGCAACTTTTGCGCAAACCAGTCAATATACACCGCTTGCGATTTTATTTTTTTTTACCAAAAATGAGGAAGAATATAAATCAGCCGATAAAAAAAAAATGTTTACTTTTTTTTTTGGGATTAGAATTTTAGCAAAAAGTAAGAAATATTGTTTTTTGCAAAATCTTCGCTTTTTTGTTTATAGCAGTGATCAGAGATGATCAAATACCACCAAAAGAAAGCTCTATTTGTGGGTAAAGGACCCCAATTTAGTTTGGGTACAAAGTTGCACAACCTGCGCAATTGTCAGTTAAAGCGACGCAGTGCCGAATCGCAAAAATATGATTTTTTTTTTTTTTTACTTACCGTAAAATCCTTTTCTCTGAGTTCATTAATGGACGCAGCAGCTCTATTCATGACATGTGGGGGTATGCCACCTTTCACTAGGAGTGGACTAGGCAGAACACAGTTCAGCTAAAAGCAGACACAGCCCCTCCCAGGGGGCAGTCCTCACTTAGCATAACCCCATCCACCCTGCTAAGCACACTCAGTTCATTATAAGCAGTACAAACTCAACAAAAGAGCGGTGGGTGCTGCGTCCATCAATGAACTCAGAGAAAAGGATTTTACGGTAAGTCAAAAAATCCTATTTTCTCTTTCGTTCTTTGACGGACACAGCAGCTCTATTCATGACATGTGGGGACGTCCCAAAGCAGTGTCAAAACAAGTGGGGGGGGTAACGCAACAACAAACTGTACCCAACAGAAGAGCTCTCCGTAAGAAGCCAGACGCGCCTCACACCGCCGCCTGCAAAAAACTTTGCAGCCAAAAGCAGCATCCAAGGATGCTGAAACATCACCTTTGTAAAACTTTGGTACCAACGCCTGGATGTCGGAAAGCCCAGGAGGTGCTAATCGCCCTGGTAGAGTGAGCCGTGACCGGAAAAGGGGGCTCCAGACCCCGAACAATATACGCACGGGTCACCGTCTGTCTAATCCAACGGGAAATAGTGGCCGGCGAGGCCGCCAAACCCTTGCGCGGGCCATCCACTGTGACAAAGCGCATCTGATCTCCGAAA
This sequence comes from Glandirana rugosa, assembly GCA_018402905.1. Lineage (NCBI taxonomy): Eukaryota > Metazoa > Chordata > Amphibia > Anura > Ranidae > Glandirana > Glandirana rugosa. Next base: position 1,022,382 of record BLSH010277718.1, on the reverse strand, counting down.
GGAGGCCGTAGCCGCCAAATACACCCGCAGAGCCCTGACCACATCCAGGAAGTGCAAGACAACCTCCTTGGGGTGAGACGGGTGCGGGCACAGCGAAGGAAGGACAAGGAAGGACAATGTCCTCATTGATGTGACAAGAAGAGACCACCTTCGCGCAAAACCGCCTTATCCCTATGTAGGACCAGATACAGAGACCTACAGGACAGAGCCGCCAGCTCAGACACCCGCCTGGCAGATGTGATAGCCACCAGGAAAGCCACCTTCTGTGAAAGCAGCTGCAAGATTTCCCTGGCGCCAAAGGCGAGCTTCCCCGAGGGGGGGGGGGCATGACGAACCCCTTGTACAAAAGGTACGTCGCCAAGGGACGCTGAAAGAAGATTGCCAGGGCAGAAACGTTTCTGCCCCTTGATAGTGCTCAACGCCAGCTTGTGGTCTAGGCCCTGTTGAAGGAAGGCCAGCACCCGTGCCACCAAAAAAAAGAACAGGGGTTCAAACCTCCTCCCCCCGCTTCGCACCAGGCAATGAAAGCCTTCCAGGTGCAGTGGTATATCTTACGTGAAGTGGACTTACACGCCTTGAGCATGGTGGGAATCACAGATTCTGAAGCCCAGTGATCCCTCAACACCTGGGATTCAATAGCCAGGCCGTTAAAGCCAGCGAGGGTAAAGCGGGGTGCAAGATGGGGCCCTGGGAGAGCAGATCCTTGCGAAGCGGGAGGCACCAGTGAACATCCACCACCATCCACACCACGTCGGCGTACCAGGGACGCCGAGGCCAATCCAGCGCTACCAGAATGGTTGGGATCCCCTCTGCCTCTATTCTGCGCAACAGGCGCGGAAGCAGCTTGAGAGGGGGAAAGGCATAGGAGGAGCCGATACCCGGACCATGGAGCCATGAGGGTGTCCGCAGTGTCTGCGAACGGATCCCTTGTTCTGCTCATGAAGGTCTGCAACTTCCGATTGAGCCGGGACGCTAGCAGGTCCACGTCTGGCGTGCCCCACTTTAGACAGATCTGGCGGAACACGTCTGGGTGCAGGGACCACTCTCCCTGATCCAGCTTCTGGCGACTGAGGTAGTCTGCCTGCCAATTTTCGACGCCCGGAATGTAAATGGTGGAGATTGCCGGTACGTGAAGTTCTGTCCACCTCATAATGTGGGCCACTTCCGATGCCCCCTTGCTTCTCGTTCCGCCCTGATGATTCACATAAGCCACCGCCATTGCATTGTCTCACTGAACTCGGGCAGGCCGACCTTGCAACCTCCCCGACCAGTGGGAGAGGCATAGCCTGATGGCCCGAAGTTCCAGCACATTGACTCCTCCGGGGGACCAGCGACCCCTCCCCAGCCGATTGACCACCGTCCATTCCAAGGGAAGAGAAGACTTCCCCAGCCTCAGGGCCGGGGCCCGCAGCCACCAGGCAAGGGAGGACTGGGTCTGGCGATCCAACCTGATCACCTCATCCAGGGACAAAGGGAAATTGTCCCACCACAGCAGAATTGCCCGCTGCAGGGACCAGGTGTGACTCTGGGCATACGGGACCGCCTCGAAGGTGGACACCATGAGCCCCAACAATGCAAAACCTTAGGGAGGACCACTGCTGCGATAGCAGGGCCCGCACTGCCACTTGAAGCATCAGCAGCTTGGCCGGCGGAAGAAACACTTTCGCCTGTGCCGTATCCAAGATCAGGCCCAGATACTCCAAACGGTGCGACGGGGTCAGCACAGACTTCAGGAGATTCATCACCCAGCCGAACTCCTGCTGGGAGCTCAGGGTGATTGCCACGTTGTCCCTCAAAGCCAAGGCCAACTCCACCCACCGGTGAAGGTTGTCGAGATATGCCACCACCGCTATGCCCCTCTGCCGCAGCAGAGCCAATACCGGGGCCAACAGCTTGGTGAAGACCTGAGGAGCGGAGGCCAGACCAAAAACGGGAGGGCCACAAACTGGTAGTGGAGTTCCCCTACTGCAAAGCGCAGGAAGCGCTGGTGCAGAGCGCATATGGGAACGTGCAAGTATGCGTCCTTGATGTCCAAGGAAGCCAAGAAGTCTCCGTGGCGAAGCGCCCCCACCACAGAACGGACTGACTCCATTCTGAATTTCCATGCCCTCACAAAGATTGAGTGCCTTCAGGTCCAGGACAGGCCTGACCCCATCCTTCTTTGGAACCACAAAGGGGTTGGAGTAAAACCCACGGAAACGTTCCACGGACGGAACCGGAACAATCACCCCCTGACTGAGCAAGTCTTGCACGGTGCCCAACAGGGCCTGCCATCGCCCCGGGGGGAGTCTCAAATTGGAGGCGAAGAACCTGTCCGGGTGCTGGGTACGAAACTATCTTGTACCCAGACTAAACCACCTCGCGCACCCAGAGATCCGAAATGCAGGAGGTCCACCGGTCCGTGAATCCCAAGAGACGTCCCCCCCACCCGAGCAACGGGAGGGGGCAACCCATCATCATGCGGAGGAAGGCTTCTCCGACTTCTCTGGCTTACACTGCCAGGGACGTTTTTGCCCCCCCCCCCCGCAGCGGGCTTGGTGGGCTTAGAGCCCTTGCCCGCCTCACGGGAGCGAAAATAGGATTTTTTTGACTTACCATAAAATCCTTTTCTCCGAGTTCATTGACGGACGCAGCCTCTATTCTTGACGTGTGGGGTTATCTACCTTTCACTAGGAGTGGACTAGGCAGAACACAGTTCAACTACCAGCAGACACAGCCCCTCCCAGGGGGCAGTCCCCTCCTGGTATAACCCCTCCATCCTCTCAGCACAGCCAGTTCGTAACAAGCAGTACAAACTCATGAGAGAGGGGTGGGTGCTGCGTCCGTCAATGAGCTCAGAGAAAAGGATTTTACGCAAAGTCAAAAAAAATCCTATTTTCCCTTTCGTTCATTGACGGATGCAGCCTCTATTCTTGACATGTGGGGACGTCCCAAAGCAGTGTCAAAACGAGGGGTGGGCAACGCAACAACTGTACCCAACTGAAAAGCCCTCCGTGAGGAGCCAGAAGCACCTCACACCGCCGCCTGCAAAACCTTGCGGCCAAAAGCAGCATCCGAGGATGCTGAAACATCTTTTGTAAAAAACTTAGAAAAAGTGTGCACAGAGGTCCAAGTAGCCGCCTTGCACACTTCAGATACCGACGCCTGGTGTCGGAAAGCCCAGGAAGTACTAATCGCCCTGGTAGAGTGAGCCATGACCGGAAAGAGGGGCTCCTGGCCCCGAACAGCATACGCACGGGTCACAGTCTGTCTTATCCAACGGGAAATAGTGGCCGACGAGGCCGGCAGCCCCTTGCGTGGGCCATCCACCGCGACAAAGAGTGCATCCGACCTCCGAAACGGGGCCATGGCTGCCAGATACACCCGCAGAGTCCTAACCACATCCAGAGAGTGCAACACAACCTCCTTAGGATGGTGGCACAGGGAAGGGAGGACAATGTCCCCATTAATATGGAAAGAAGAAACCACCTTCGGCAAGAATGAAGGAGACGGGCGCAACACCACCTTATCCTTATGTAGGACCAAGTACGGAGACCTACAGGACAAATCCGCCAGCTCAGACACCCGCCTCGCGGATGTGATAGCCACGAGGAAAGCCACCTTCTGCGAATGCAGCTGCAGCAAGATTTCCCTGATATTTTCGTACAGCGGCATCTGAAGCACTGAGAGGACCAAATTAAGATCCCATGGCGCCAAGGGTGACCGAACCTGGGGGGCGACATGACAAACCCCTTGAACAAAAGTGCGAATCAAGGAATGCGTCGCCAAAGGACGCTGAAAAAGAATCGCCAGGGCAGAAACCTGTCCCTTGAGAGTGCTTAATGCCAGCTTGTGATCCGGGCCTTGCTGAAGGAAGGCCAGCACCCGAGCCACCGAAAAGGAACGGGGGTTCCATCCCCCCGCCTCACACCGGGCAATATAAGCCTTCCAGGTGCGGTGATAAATCTTGCGTGAAGTGGACTTGCGCGCCTTCAGCATGGTGGGGATCACCGATTCCCCGATCCCTCAACACCTGGGATTCAATAGCCAGGCTGTTAAAGCCAGCGAGGGTAAAGCAGGGTTCAAGATGGGGCCCTGTGACAGCAGATCTTCGCGAAGAGGGAGGTGCCAGGGGACATCCACCCCCATTCGCACCACATTGACGTACCAAGGATGCCGAGGCCAATCTGGTGCAACCAGAATGGTTAGGATCCCCTCTGCCTCTATCCTGCGCAACAGGCGCGGAAGCAGCTTGAGAGGGGGAAAGGCATAGAGGAGCCGGTAACGAAACCACGAGGTCGTGCCAGCATCTGCCAACAGATCTCTTGTCCTGCTCACGAAGGCCTGCACCTTCCGAGCCGGGACACCAGGAGATCCACGTCTGGCGTTCCCCACAAAAGAGGGAAAACCTGATTGCTCGAAGTCCCAGAACGTTGATCGGGAGACGGGACTTTATCGGAGACCAGCGACCCTGGGTCGACAGCAGCCCCAGGACCCCTCCCCAGCCGGTCAGGCTGGCTTCTTCATGACCACCGTCCAATGCAAGGGGAGGAAAGACTTCCCCAGCACCAACGCCGGGTCCCGCAGCCACCAGGCGAGGGAAACCCGAGCCCGCCAACCCAATCTGATCCAGGGACGAAGGAGACTTGTCCCACTGCAGCAGAATCGCCCGCTGCAGGGACCAGGTGTGACTCTGGGCATACGGAACCGCCTTGAAGGTGGACACCATGAGCCTGAACACCAGCATGCAAAACCGTAAGGAGGACCACCGCTGGGACAGCAGGGTTTGCACCGCTGCCCGTAGCGGCAGCAATTTTTCCAGAGGTAGAAACACCCTCACCTGCTCTGTGTCCAAGATCAGGCCCAGGTATTCCAGCCGGCGCGACGGAGTCAGTGCCGACTTCTGGAGATTGATAACCCATCCGAAGTCCTGCAGGGAACTGAGAGTGATAGCCACAATGTCCCTCAGATCTGAGGCTGACTCCGCCCTCAGGAGAAGGTCGTCGAGGTATGCCACCACCGCTATGCCCCTCTGCCGCAGCAGAGCCAGCACAGGAGCCAAGAGCTTGGTGAAGACTTGAGGAGCGGAGGCCAGACTGAACGGGAGGGCCACAAACTGGTAGTGGAGATCCCCAACCGCAAAGAGCAGGAAGCGCTGGTGACGAGCACAAATGGGGACGTGCAGATACGAGTCCTTGATGTCCAAGGAAGCCAGGAAGTCTCCCTGGTGAAGCGCCGCCACCACGGAGCGGACAGACTCCATTCTGAACTTCCGCGCCCTCACAAAAAGATTGAACACCTTGAGGTCCAGGACAGGCCTGACCCCGTCCTTCTTTGGAATCACAAAGAGATTGGAGTAAAACCCGTGGAAACTTTCCACGGACGGAACCGGAACAATCACCCACTGAGCGAGCAAGTCTTGCACAGCTCCCAACAGGGCCTGCCGACGCCCCGGGGGGGGGGGCCTAAAATTGGAGTCAAAGAACCTGTCCGGGGGCTGGGTACGAAACCCTCTTGTACCCGGAGACCACCTCGCGCACCACAGTAGGTCCGAGATGTGGGAGGTCCACCGGTCCGCGAACCCCAGGAGCTGTCCCCCAACCCGAGCAACGGGCGGGGGGGGAACCCATCATGCGGAGGACTTCTCTTCCGATTTCTCAGGCTTTCGCTGCCAGGGGCACTTCTGACCCCCCCGCAACGGTCTTGCCTTGCTGAGAACCCTTGTACACTGCCCGGGGCGCACGAAAAAATGCTTCCTGCCTACGACGGGGCTCCTTACCCCGCCTGGGCTCCAGGGGAAAGGTACTCTTTCCCCCTGTGAAATCCTTGATGATCTCATCCAAAGACTCCTCGAACAGCCGACCACCCTGGAAGGGCAGGTCCGTAAGGCCCTTCTTTGACGCCTGGTCACCCAACCAGCACCTGAGCCAAAGCAGTCTAATAATGACCGCAAAAATAGACAGCTTAGACAGCATGGGGGCCATGTCCAGCACCGCATTACAAAAGGTACCTAAGGCCCTGCACCAGCTGGTCTGCCAGCTGCACAGATTCAGCAGGAACCTGGAGGGCCCCCACGTCCCGGTGCAAAACGGTCACCCATTCAGTGAGCGACTGTGCCTCCAGAGCCGGCCGCATGGTCGCCCCCGCCACCAGGAACATCGCTTTGGACACCGCCTCGGTCCGCCTGTCGGCCGGATCCTTAACTGATGGAGAGCCCTCCATCGGGATGGTGGTCGCCTTGTTCAGGTGTGCCACCGACAGGTCCACCGTAGGGGACTTCCACTGCCGCAGCAGAGTCTCCTCAAATGGGTAACGCACAGAAAACCACTTGGGCATGGCAAACAAACTCTGCGGGCGTTGCCACTCCTTATACACAAACTGATCGAAGTATGGCAAATAAGGGAACATCCTAGGAGCCCTGGCCGGCTTATGCGAGCCAAAAGCGTACATCGCCTCCTGCGCAAGCCCCAGTTGGGCCCAGCTTCAGTGACTCACAGGCGGGTCCCCGTCACCACGGAGCCCCCTTCAGGCCCCGAGTCCTCCCCGGAAGAAGGGGTGGCCGCTTTTTTGCCACCCCCGGGAGAAAAATTCTTCCAGGATTGCAGTCAGCTTATCCAGAGGGACCACTGGTCCCAGCGTGCCCGGAGCCCCATCGGAGAGCTCTGAAGTGGAAGCACCCGCTTCAGCCACATTTGCCGCACCCCCAACACCTATAAGGCCCCACAAAAAAAAAAGCCCCTTCTAGGGAGAAGGACCAGGTGCCCCACACCACCCCACTGGCTGCCGGCCCACAGGGACCCAGAAGGAATCCCCACCATGCTCTTCCATCCCTGGGAGGTGCTGCCGCTGCTAGCCGCTGTCCTGCTGTTGCTGCCTCTGTAGCTGCTGCTGCGCTCCGCCACGTGTAGCCGGGGGAAGAAACCGTGCCAAGACCGGACCGCTCACACTCAGCCACACACGGCAGACCAAGCAAACAAGGCCGCCGTGTGCACTAGAGGCCGAAGCATGCGGCCAGCCACCGCAAAATGGGAAAATGGCGGCCGGACCTCAGCAAAATGGCACCAGCCGCCGCACAGCACATGGGAAATGCACACAGCTGAGGGAACGGCTCCCCAGCGGGCCCCAGGGAAAAGGGGGGGCTACGAGGACCCAAGACAGGGGGTAGGAGTAGCGAGGCCCACCTACACCCCAAAGGGGGAGCACCACCCGCCTGCCCCCCCGCACCCCCAGGGGGGAGGGGAACGGTTACTCACCTATCCAGACGGGCGCAGCAGGTAGCCACCCGAGACAGACCTGCAACCCCGCCAGTTTGGGGGGGGGGGAGCTGTCGGCCGAGCGACACCCGTGACACGAGCCCACGGACCCGGTCCTAGGGGCGCTGGCAGGACGTTTAACCCGCACACCGTCCCGCGCGGAACGGGGCCTGACATGGCCTACCCCGCGTGCAGCTAAGGGATGGCTCGCGTCTGTTGGCCGCGCTGGGGAGACTCCATGGACCTAGGATATCCAGCCTGTCACCCAGCCAGCTGCTTGATTGCATTCTTCATCAAAAGTCTTGAGCAAAAGAAAAAAAAAAAACTAACGGGGAACCGCAGATCACAGCAGGGAGCCAGGTCCTACTCCTTGCACTAGGCAGAAAAAAACTGGCTGTGCTGAGAGGATGGAGGGGTTATACCAGGAGGGGATTGCCCCCTGGGAGGGGCTGTCTGCTGGTAGTTGAACTTTGTTCTGCCTAGTCCACTCCTAGTGAAAGGTAGATAACCCCACACGTCAAGAATAGAGGCTGCGTCCGTCAATGAACGAAAGAGAAAAAAACTTTTTCTGAGTCGAAAAGGAGGGGCCCGGCTTACGTCTGGGCTCCAGGAGGAAAGTGCTCTCCCCCCCGTGAGATCTTTAATGATCTCATCCAGGGAAGCCCCAAAAAGCTGACCACCTTGGAAGGGCAGGTCCGCCAGGCTCTTGACGCCTAGTAACAACCGCAAAGGCGGACAGTTTCGACAGCATGGGTGCCCATGTCCAGTGCCGCATCGCAGAGATACCCAAGGCCCTGGGCCAGCTGGTCTGCCATTTGCACTGATTCAGGAGGAACATGAAGGCCGCCCAAATCCCAGTGCAGAATGGTCGCCCATTCCGTCAGCGCCTGCGCCACCAGCGCCGAGGCCAGTGCCGGTCGCATGGCCGACCCCGCCACAACGAACATAGTCTTGGACTACAACCTCAGGACCCCTATTGGACGGGTCCTTACAAGATGGAGAGCCCTCCATCGGAATAGTGGTTGCCTTGTTCAGGCAAGCCACCACCGGGTCCACCGTAGGAGACGCCCACTTCTGTAACAGGGCATCCTCAAAAGGGGTAGCGCACCTAAAAAAAAACGATTGATTGTTAGAAACACCACCTAGGGGAGTAAGCCCTGTTGCCGTCATCCCTATTCTGCAATTGTTGAGTGGGACCCCCTCACGTGGGATTGGGATTTTTACAGGCACACTGAATAGTGAATCGTTTTATATAAAAATTATAAAGGTTTAATGGTATACATTAAAATGTACAATATACAATACAATTAATGGATTACATATCATTTAAAACAACAAATGGGTACATATATTTGACAAATACGTCTAGTAACTGTAGTTTGTGGACACTCCTTGGCCCGACGCGTTTCAGGAGATTCCCTTCTTCAGGGGCCGTGATTGGGAGATTCACAGTTCTATAATACAATGGCATGTGTTTAGATTGACTTCAAATACAACAGCAAATTTGAACAAGGAACCTCTGCAAAATCAATCGTTGTACCTTTAGAAATCACCATACAAGTATATGTAGCCATAGCCTAGCATGGTTAAGTTGGAAAATGTATATACGTATATACCCAGACCACTGACACAGCACTGCTGTAACCGTGTAGTTTCTCACAGGCTGCCACCAACATACCACCCCCACATAGTCACCACTGAGCCTCCATGGTCACCGCGCCCGACGCATCCACGTCCTTCAATGTAAGGGGACCAGCAACTGCTGCAAGCGATCATGCAACTGACATGACAAATGGGAGTCTAGGAAAAGAGAATTATAATGATAATAATAATAAAAAGGTGTGTATTTATAAAGAAGGTGATGTTCACCACACTCTTAAATTTAATTAATTAGCATATGTATATGGTTTGTATCTTAGTTAGATAAAACTGACACCCTAGAGGGGGGCGCCCGCCACCCTAGATTGGGGCAGGAAGATTTCCCCGAATAGGTAAGGGTCATAAACTGTATTCCTATAGTTTAGATGTCAAAAATAAAATAGAATAAAAATAAAACTGGGGGAGAAAGTTCCATGTGGTATGGAAATATGCAGCGCGTGTCCTGCACATCTATATCAAATTGCCCCAATGCTAGAAACCACCCATCCATGGAGGACAGTCATCATAATTCAAAAGCAATATTCAATGGTGCCTTGGAAGATAACGATCAGAGAGGTAAAGTTCCACATACCTTAAAAGTTTGGTGGTTGATTCTGGCGTGGTGTGTGTGTGTCTCTGCTGCTCAGTGCAGCGAGGCACGCCATACATCCGTTTAAATAAAGCCGGCGCATGCGCAGTGGGGGTGAGCGTCCTCCCCTCGTGTTACCACCAGCGTCAGCGCGGTCTGGATGGGCGTGCGCGTCACGTGTTAACGTGATAGTGATGGAGCTGGGAGGGAACTAGATACTTGGGGAGGGACGTGGGCGGTGCGGCCCGGATGACGTGACGAGGCCCCCGAAGCATGAGTGCGCGGCCCCCCCGTGTGCGGACACAAAGGGGGGTCCCGCACCCACGCCCCACCGACGCAGCAGCTCCAAACATCCACGGGAGGGCAGGGGGGGGGGGGAGAAGAGGGAAACGAAAGGAGGAGAGACCAGGAGCAGTCCCATCCCTCGACCTCCCCCCACCCCAGCACCCCCAGGCGCGGAGACCCAAACGCCCCCCATGATCCAAGGGGACCGGGGGGCTTTGTGCGCCGGGTGGGGGCCACGGGGGGGAAACGGCCGGTGCAGCCCAGGAAACGGACCTTTTGGCTTGCGGATACAAATTTTTCCGCTACTGGATGAAATAGACAATTCCTTTAAAAAGAAATGGGAAAATAACCTACAATCCTGTTCTAAAAACATGATGCAACTCCGGTAAATATACGAGATAAAAGAACTTTACGATCAAACAGGGAGGTTTTAAATAAAAGGAATCACCTATCTTATGATACACAATTAAATAGGTCCACATCAAAGTGGAAAAGAAGAACAAGAAACTTGTATAAATTGGGAAATTTCCCAAGGTTAAAAAACATATAATCAAGTTAAAGGAACAGATGGTAGGGCTAAGAAAAAACTATGAGGAGGTATTCCTCAACGTAGTACAAAAATCTTGTCCTAACATCCAATAAAAGGGTAAAGAAAAATTTCCTTAACAGATAAAGTAGGTCATCGCCTTTTTAAACATAGGCGTTCGGTTTTCCAGGCAAAGGACCCGACGTGGCCGGCA
>BLSH010277718.1:976119-989292 GCA_018402905.1 Glandirana rugosa | reverse complement strand
GCGGGTTCTCACCTGGGTAGTGGAAGAATGTAAAATAATGAGAGAACTTCAATCCAAAAAAAAAAAAAAAAAAGAAAAAAAAAAACCCTTCTAGACAGAGTAAGGTGATGGTCTCACGGCTTTTCAGAAATCAATACCATGCCACAGGGCAACAACTAAATCAAAAATTAGTGAGGGTACTCAGCTCTTCCCCCTCTAGACCTGCCAGTCACAGGCTGTCATGGGAAATAGGATGATCAAAATGACTGAATGACACATTCTGGAATTGGCCTTGTTGAATGAGCAGCTGCTTATTTTGACAGCTTGGATGACTGGACCTAGAAATGTTACAAGTGTGCGCGTCAAGTGAACTTGAGATTTGCTGATTTTTTTTTACCGTTAGGGCTAGTTTACACTTGCTTCAAAACAGGACTTCAGACAGGCTTTGTTAAAGCTCTCTTAACGTCAGTCAAAGCTCCTTTCACTAAATAAAATGGTTCACTTACAGTCCTGTTTGCACCTTGTATTTGCTTAGCTTCAAAAATTACGGTCCATGTAGCTTTAGACCCCTTTCACACTGGGTCGTTTTTCAGGCGCTGCTAAAAATTGCGCCTGTACAGCTCCTGAAAAACTCCCCCCAGAGAGAGTGCTCTCACACTGGGGCGGTTCGCTAGCAGGACGAGAAAAATAAAAAAGTCCTGCAAGCAGCATCATTGGGGCAGTGCGGTGAGCAGTGTATACACCACTCCTACACTGCCCCCTCCATTGAAATCAACGGGCGCCACTTACGAAGTGGGTGAACACCGCCTCGGAATCGCTGAACGGCGGCGCTTTTAACTCCTTCTTAGGGGTTAAAAGCGCCCTGCTTCCAATTGCATAGCGGCACCATAGTGTTAAAGCGCTGGCATAACTAGCGGCGCTTTACTGCTACCGCCCCCTGCCCCAGTGTGAAAATAGCCTTAGTGGTGCTTCAAAGCATCTTAAAAGCTTTAATAGAACTCTGACAAAGCTTGTTTGAAGCGCGCTAAAAGCACCCTCAGCTTTTATTAAGCTTTAGCGTTTTGGAGAAATTGCAGGTTTGAGATATCGACAGACACACAGGGCATCTGTCAAGCTTCAGAGAGATCACTGAAGCACCACCGAAGCCTCAATGCTTTAATGTGCATTGAAGCCGAAAGCAAGTGTAAACGAGCCCTCACATACACAAGTACCCAATATGCTATGCAACGCTCCTATCCTTTTCCACTAAAGAAGCTGCCATCTTAGTCAATATTTAATCAGCAGTTGCCATGGTGCTGAACATGTGATCGGTTAGGACATTAGCCATTTGACAGTTGCACATTTCAGTTGAGAGCCAATTTAACAGTTTTTCAAAACCGTCAAATCAGTGGGTTTAGTTCTGCTTTTTATGAGATCTATATATATAGCGGTAACACAACTTCCTAATCAGCCAATTACATGGTAGCAGCTCAATGCATTTAGGCATCTAGATGTGGTGAAGACGACTTGCTGAAGTTCAAACAGCATCAGAATGGGGAAGAAAGGTGATTTAAGTGACTTTGAATATGCATTGTTGTTATTGCCAGACAGGCTGGTCTGAGCATTTCAAAAACTGCTGATCTGAGCAGACTGGTTCAAGATGATAGAAAGGCAACAGTAACTCAAATAGAACCAAGGTATGCAGAATATCATCTCCGAACGCACAATAAATCGAACCTTGAAGCAGATGGGCTACAGCAGCAGAAGACCACACCATGTGCCACTCCTGTCAGATAAGAACAGGAAACTGAGGCTTCAATTCACACAGGCTCACCAAAATTGGACAACAGAAGACTGGAAAAATGTTGCATGGTCTCGAGAAGTCTCGATTTCAGCTGCGACATTCAGATGGTAGGGTCAGAATTTGGCGTAAACATGAAAGCAAGGATCCATCCTGCTTTGTATCAACCATTCAGGCTGGTGGGGGTGGTGGTGGTGTAATGGTGTGGGTGATATTTTGGCACACTTTGGGCCACTTCGTACCAATTGAGCATCGTTTAATGGCCATGGCCTATCCGAGTATTGTTGCTGACCATGTCCATCCCTTTAAGACTACAGTGTACCCATCTTCTGATGGCTCCTTCCAGCAGGATAATGCACCATGTCACAAAGCTCAAATCATCTCAAACTTTTTTTTTTTTTTTTTAACATGACAATGAGGTCACTGTACTTCAATGGCCTCCACAGTCATCAGATCTCAATCCAATAGAGCACCTTTGGGATGTGGTGGAATGGGTGATTTTTGCATCATGGATGTGTAGCCGACAAATCTACAGCAATTGCACAATGTTATGTCACTATGGAACATTCTGAAGAATGTTTCCAACATCTTGTTGAACCTATGCCACAAGAATGAAGGCAGTTCTGAACGCAAAAGGGGTCAAACCCGATACCAGCAAGGTGTACCTAATAAAGTGGCTGGTGAGTGTACATACACACTATATCATTTTTAATTGCCATTAGAGTGCCACTTAGGAAGCAGGATCACTATAAAATTAGCCATACACTGTCTGTACCCATTCTGCCAAGAGTTCTAAGCTTATAGCTGATACAGCGTGGCAAAAAGGACTATCACAGAATGAATGAAGATCTCCAACATGCTGGATAATCTCCATGTGCAATCACCAGCACCATTGATGCACAGCCCTGTAATTACAAATCAATGTACAATATAGTCACATTCATTGCACATTAATACAATGTGGAATATAGTTACCTTATTTTTCTGTATTAGATGAAAATCTTTCCCATGGATTAGAAGTGCGTGTTCAAAATTTCTACATTCTTCCTCAGTCCAAGGCTTGAACTCTTCTGAAGGAAAAAAAAAACAAAAAACAAAAACGACTTCAGTGAGGTAGACCTTTCTGTGGTTAATCTGGCAGTTTTATCTAGATTTCAGGATAGAAAACAGATGTTTTACATTGGGTAGGAACACGCCCATTTTTTGGTTGACAAAGACTTGAGGATGAACAGAGGGAGGGGCTGAATAATCCCCACTCTATAAATTGGCAATGCACCAAAGGCATTCCGTTAGCAGTCAATGTCAAAACAAGGCCTAGAAGAGCTGGAGCAGCATTCAGGAAACGTTTTTTTTTGTTTGTTTTTTTTTTTAAAAACACACACTACTTCCCTAGCTATGTCACTCCAAATGAGGTATGAAAAAGGTAGCAACAGGGATGTAATTCACTCTTACAGCCCAAATGGTCACCCCCAGATCAAACATATTGATGAGCCATAATGCCTGCCACAAAAATTAGTTAGCTAGTGGCACACTACATCATCAAACCGAGATTTAGCACTAACTTTCCTTAAATGGCATGTTGCAAGCATTGTGGGTCTGTAAAAGGAACACTTGAAGAGGAAGTAAACCTTTCTGTATTCTTTGTACCTATAGGTACTGTAAACATCTCCTAAATGTGCGTCGTTTAGTAGATAATTACTGTATACTGCGTCAATTACGTCTTCGGCATATGCGCTCTGAAGGAACGGCCGCTCGTGCCATTTCTTCAGAAGCCTGTGGCATGAGCGACATCACGCAGCCCCGACCAGTCACACATCCAGAGTCCGCGGGCCCCCAGAAGGGAGAAAGGCGAAGATGGATGTGACCTCCAGCAGGGACGTCGGGGGCTTAATTTGCAGGTAAGTTTGGCATAATGGGCTAGTATGCGATACTAGCCCATTATGCCTTTACTTTACAGGTAAGAAAGAAAAACCCCAGCTTCCTCTTTAATAAAACCTACATCTAGTACATTAGATTGTTAAAGTGGATGTAAACCTGATTCATGAAATTTGAGCTGGGCACATACATCTGCAGTGTTTTCTCATTGCTCCCCAAAGCACAGTCTTCTGTTATCAACCATCAAGATAAAACCAGGCTGAATGTTGTGTCGGGGAAGTTGCTATAAATAGATTAGCAGACAGCTAAACTATTCACAGAAAAGCTCTGAGAGTCTCTGCCAATTGGAGGGGGGGGGTGTCTTATTTCCAATCAGCTGTCCTGGCTGTGTGCCCAGACTTCACTCCCAGTCCTGAACAGGAAGAGAAAATCTCTAACATGATGAGCACTTTCTAAAGAATATATAAAGCTGAAGACAGCAGATATGCATGTAAAACTTATGTAGTGAGATGTGTGTAATTTCTGTGTACCATCTGAGGCTGTTCACTTCACTGGTTATATGTGAGGGTTTACATCCAGTTTAACTATGGGGATGGGACTGGTGGAAATTACTTTCTAGTTCAACCCCTTGCACTTAGAGCAAAAATAAAACAACTCATTTCATATTATTATTAGGCAGAAGCCAGGACACGGATCACCAAATCTACCAGATACACGTTAGTGTAAGAAAGACAAAAAACAGCGTTAACTGAAATCCTGCATTGCTTTTGGGTGTGCTGGAGGAAGCTATATAGGATACACACATTAGAGAGGCTGCTGGCAGGACAATCTTTCTGGCCCGTAAACTTGTCCTGATGCACTGGATTACGCAGAGTGTATCCTCCATGCAGATATGGGTAAATCAGATGGGCATCACCCTTAGATATGATGAACATACCAACATAGAGGTAACGCATATAAATTTGATAAAGTGTGGGCGGTTGGTTGGCAATACCAGGGATGGCCCCTGTGGACTTAATATTGGACAGATTGTTACTGTAAAAGACATTTGAACCCTGGTCTCCTGAGATTGAAGGGACAGAGGGAATGTGTGGCAGGCGCTCGGTTCACACAAGTGACGATACTTTGTATACCGATGTGCACGACGGGTAAATATTTACTGAACTATGTATTGAAGTGCGACAAAATACTTTGTTGTTTTTCTTGGATGATGCATAGTATTATGCATGGACTCTCTGGAAAGTTCTCTTTTCTTTGTATGGATTGTTGACTTCTCAATAAATTTCTACCCGATTTAAAAAAGAAAATTCTACATTGCTGTTGTTTACAGGCAATGACCAATGCAATCTTTGAGCTCTTACCATGTAATGCTCCTCTACTGCAAAACCTTTCCATTGCCTCTGGGAAGTCGTATTCACACTTGAAGAGCTCATGCAGAGCCTGCAAAATGGAAATGACACAGTGAATCCAAATTCAACCATATGATTGAATAATTTCTGCTCATGAACATTCTGAACATAAAACAGTGGCAAGTCTCCTGTAACGTTAACCACTTCCCCCCCGGGTTGACATCATATGATGATGGGGACTGAGTGGAAATATATGGATGATGTGGGCAGCTACATGCATCATCCAGATATCGTTTTCTTTCAGCTGGTGATTCCCTGCAATGTAAAAGCCATCATAGCGGCTTTACAGGCAACTCTAGGGTCTCTACTAAAAAAAAAAAAAAAAAAAAATTATATTATATTATATTATAATATATATATATATATATATACATACATACACACACACACACACACACACACACACAGTATAAGACGACTTTTTAACCCATGAAAATCTTCTCAAAAGTCGAGGGTCGTCTTATAAGCTGGTAACTCCAGGGACAGGCACCCTCTAGCTGAGCCACTGTGCGCTGCATCCCGACCAGCCACTTCTGGAGCCGCCCCCTCTCCCTGCTCTTATGCATACTCACATTGCGTACTACCGCTTGGATCGTCTTAGAAACAGGGAGGGCTGGGCAGGCAGGGAGAGCTGACCCACCCAATCAAAGCAGGCTTTGTATGCAGTGTGCACAGGAAATACATTGCTTGCCGTGATTGACTGGTTGTTGTATACTGGGATTGGTGATTCTGAGGGAAGGCAGTCTATCTGGTGAGCAGATACATGTGGTGGTTAATACAGTACAGCACCAGTATCTGTACCGGTTCATACAGTAGGGTGGGTTTATTGTCTTATCCTTCCTTTCAGCTTTAGAGCGAATTAGGAAAAGTTTAATCCACTTGCACGGTGACAAACAGCCTTATGTTTATAAGTGACAGTTTTCCTGCTAAATACCTGCATGTCATAAGCATTTGAATTAAAATTACCATATTAAAATCAAATCTGCTGTTTTTAATTTTTATTTGGTGTGCGTTGGAAGAGGGGTAGTCTTATACGGCGAGTATAGCCCAAACCCTATATTTTAACAGGAAAAGTAGGGGGTCGTCTTATACGGGAAAATACTGTATATGCATATATTTGGGAGTTCCGAGTAATTTTCTAGCAAAAAAAAAAAAGTTATTTTTACATGTAGGAGAGAAATGCCAGAATTGGCCTGGGTGGCAGGTGGTTAACTGGTTTGCAAAAACAAACAAGTCCAGATCTCCAATTGACAATATCCATATTTCTATTTTAGCCTGCTCTCAATGCTAGTTTCACCTTCTCTCTAAACTGAATAGATTTAGTTTAGTACAACAGCAAAGTTTTCTCTAAACCGGTGCTACAACAGCAGACTTTGTTGCCCAGAGTTACCAAAAAAAAAAAAAAAAAAAAAAAAAAAAAAAAAAAACCACACACATCATCCCACAACAGATAATAGAATAAGTCACCTGTTCGTTATCTTTGATGATGCGATCGGATACTCGGTTGTGCACAATCTTCTTGTTGTCCATCTTCATCGTTTCCAACAGAAAAGCCTCCACTTTTCTCTCCGGAACAACATCTGGACTCCAGATCAACTGATCTTGGTGTTCGTAGTCTGCAATGCATTTTATAAACCGATATTATGCAGTCTTTATTCATGCCACCCTCTCTGTAACGGCTGTGATTAAAGCGGAGTTCCACCCAAAAGTGGAAATTCTGCTTTAAGTACTTAGTGATCCCCTGGTTTGCCACAACTGGCATGTCATTTTTTTTTTTGGGGGGGGGTTTGCGAGAAGAGAGCAGGTACCTAGTTTTCACAGGTAGCTCGCTCCCACTTCCGCTCCAGGCACAGCGCGGAAGTGCACCTCACCCGCCTCCCTGAAATATTCTGCGACACGTCACAGGTCCCAGAAGTTTGCCCGGCCATTCACAACAGGCAGTGCACAACTGCCCAGCTTGGGCAGTGCATGAAGCCACAGCCGGGCGCCCACACTTGCAATGCTGGCGCCTTGGAGAGGGTGGGGAGACGAGCGAGGCATCAAGCAGCTGCGTCGCTGGACAGGTGACTGTTTATTAAAAGTCAGCAGCTATACTCTTTGTAGCTGCTGACTTTTAAAATGGGTGGAACTCTGCTTTAAGGCTGGCCATACATGGTTCAAATCTGGGCAGGTTCAGCAAGAACAGGCTGAGATTTGAAACGTTAATGGGAAGGCTGAATTTACAAAGCTGGGTACAACCAGACTGACTGATTTTCTTGTCCCCGGCGGGGAGCAGACAATTGCTTAGGAGGAGGGATTTCCCTGTCAGCACTGTGTGTTGATGGGGGAATTGTGCAAATGTCTTTCCGGCAACCCGTGTTGTATGGCCTGCCCTACTTACAAAGCTTTCCCCAGACATTTCACAATAGATTCCAAAGTATTGTTTACAAAATGCTGCTTTATACGAGATGAGATGTCCACCAACTTACCAGATAAATTTGCCATGTAATGTCCGTGAAAAGGTGGGATTTCTGCCTGATACTGTGAACCAACCATGATTTCCTAAAAGACACAGAAAGATACCATTTAAACACCATTTACCATCAATTGAATGCCTTTTGAATGAGGACCCCCCTCTTTCTACATTTAGCAAAGTTGAAGCAAACATTTGTGAACAGGAGCATTATAAAATGCAGCCCAGCAGCAGATACCTTTATCCACAAGAAGGGATGGAAAAGCCCATATAAACACACTTGCCTTTCTTAAATCTTCTGAAGAATTTCCAATTTCTGTTTCCAAATCCTCACTTTCCCACTCCTTATCGCCATCATATGCTGTATTTGCTACACATAAGTTTAAACACAAATTTAGATTAAAATGGGCAAAAAAGTCACTTTTAGGCTCCATTATTTAGCAATCACATTGATATTAAAAACAGGAAATTTGACGGGACGCCTAATGGTGCAAAATAGTTGGCCTGAAGCCCCAGGAGCTACCTCCACAGTGTTAATTTCATAGACTAAAACATTTTCGTCTGCTAACTTAATCATTTTAGTCTACTAAAATATGACTAAAACTAAAACACCATTTTAGTCAAAAGAAACTAAATTTAAATTTGACGTAAAAAATGAACACTGGTCTGTAAGTGCATGTTCATACCTCAATACCATAAATAATAAGATATTTGATTTTCCACTCCAGCAGTATATAATGAGTTTGGAAATTGTAGAGAAATGCTTAAAATAATGCATTAAAATGTAACTATACCCATTCGATTTTAGACGACTGAAATGTCCTGGAGATTTAGTCGACTAAATACGACTAAAACAATTGCAGAAGACGAAAATGGGACTAAAACTAAAATGCCATTTTAGTCCTAAGACTTAAGCCACTTTCACGAGCAACGCTTTACTGGCGCTGCAGTGCCACTTTTGAGGCGGGAGCGGGGTGCTTTTAACCCTCCCAAGGGGGGTTAAAAAGGGGTGGTTAAAAGCGCCAGTGTAGCGCTGCTGCTGAAGTGCTTTGCCGGCGCTTCAGAAGCTGTGCCCATTCATTTCAATGGGCAGGGCGGTTTAGGAGCGTTGTATACACAGCTCCCGCACTGCCCAAAGATGCTGCTTGCAGGAGTTCTGAGAACGTCCTGCCAGCGCACTACCCCAGTGTGAAGAGTCACACTAAGAATGGGCAGGAGATTTGAGGCGGAACCGCCTCAGTGTGAAAGTGGCCTAAGACCAAAACTAAATCGAAATTTGCTGCAAAAAATTAACACTGGCTACCTCGCTATCTTTATTACCTAAAGGAGTCTTCAAATACAGGATCACAAGTGGGTTTTTGCCATGGCTCTGGTCCTGGAAATTGTTCCGCAGCCAACAGTACATGTAGGTCTGGAAAGCACCACAATGTATAGCCCACTGCCCAAAGAACACCTTCCAGGCTAGCCCTACAGGTCCTGTCCTGTAGAGTCCAGGTATGGTCTCCAAAGCTTTTGCTAAGGAAACCAATTTATATAGCAACTCAAGCAGAAGTTTAGCAAGGAAACGTCATTAACCACTTATGGACCAAGCCTATTTCTGACTCTTGTTTACAAGTTAAAATCAGTATTTTTTGCTACAAAATATTACTTAAAATACCCAAACATTTTTTTGTATTCTAGCAGAGAGCCTAGAGAATAAAATGGAGATTGTTGCAATAAGTTATGTCACATCATATTTGCGCAGCGGTCTTACAAACGCAATTTTAAAAAAAAAAGAAAAAAAAAAAAGAAAAGAAAAGCTAAATTTTTTTCTAGTATGTGAAAGATAATGTTACGCCGGGTAAATTGATAGCTAACATGTCATGCTTCAAAATTGCGCACGCTCGTGGACGGCGACAAACTTTAGTACTTAAAAATCTCCATAGGCGACGTTTAAAAATTTCTACAGGTTACATGTTTAGAGTTACAGAGGAGGACTTAGGCTATAATTATTGCACTCGCTCTAACGTTAACGGCAATACCTCACATGTGTGGGTTGAACACCATTTACATATGTGGACACTACTTCCTTTTGCTTCTGTGCGCGAGCTTGGAGGGACGGGGCGCTTTAAAAAAAATAAAAATAAAAAAAAATTCTTATTTATTTTACTTTAGATTTTTACACTGTCCCTTTAAAAAAAATGTAATCACCTTTATTCCTATTGTAAACATCCCTTGTAATAGAACAAAAGCAGGACAGGGCCTTTTTAATGTGAGATCTGGGGTCAAAAAGACCTCAGATCTCACATTTACACTTAAAAACAATTTAAAAAAATGTTTTTAAAAAATTGTCCCTTTAAGGTCAGATGGCAGAAGTGATGTCACTCCGGTCCTCCAAGGGCATAGATTTGAGTGGGGGCCATTTTATCCTCATTCAACTTCCTGCCTATCCATCCCGGGGATTGAATTGCTTCCGCCACGATCAACAGCTCCGGTAAGTGGCCGAGACCACCGGGAAGTGGTGGGAGGGGGCACCTCTCCCACAAAAGTGATCTCGAGCCAAATCTGCTGCTGAGACCACTTTTGTGTTAAAGAGACTGCCCACCGTTTAAAATACTGGGGTTATGGCAGCTATCAACATCAAAGTAATGACGTATAGTCGCGGTGCGTGGTCCGGAAGTGGTTAAAGTCGCAAAGGAAAAAAGCATGAAGTGAGAAAGCTAGCTTCATGCTTGCCAATTTTGCAACCTCTGTAGGAGGCAGTATAGCCCGAGTCTTTTGAATTCCTCTGTCCATCAATGGATAAGAAAGAAAACAAAAAATTAGCTGATCATAGATTTTGTTTTCTCAAAAGATTTCTGAATGTAGGTAAAAGAAAGAATATTTTAGATGATTACATCTTAAAGGTCGAGGAAAAAAGTCTGGTGCTTCGTGTGACGTGACGGATGGAGTCAAATCATCAGCTGAAGACTGCGTTTCTTCATCATCACCAGACAAAAGGTCCTTTGCAATTTCCTCCTGAGAAGACAGAAATAGAGCCAATGATTTACAATACAAAGCTTCATCACTATAAATACTACCAACTGTTCCACTGCAATCAAAGTATAGTAACAAAGTATAGGAAAGCTGAAAGAACAACAACCTTTCAATCTACATTATATGACCAAATGTTTGTGAATACCTGACCCTTGCAGATTATGGAGGTTGGAAATCACATTCCCAATCCCCCCCCCCCCTTTACAGTTATAACAGTCTCCACCTCTTCTGAGAAGGCTTTCTAGGGATTTAAGTCAGGGCTCTGTGTAGACACCTCAAGTTCCTCCACACCAAACTCATTGTGTCTTTACAGAGCTACCTTTGTGCACAGGGACACAAGGGCAGAACAGAAAAGGGTTTTACCCAAATTGTTTGAAGAGCACAAAAGTCTAAAAAGGTCCTCGTATGCTGTAGCATTCAAGGTACCCTTCACTGGAAATGCCTTAAAGTGGATGTAAACCCGATTCATGAAATTTGAGCTGGGCACATATATCTGCAGTGTTTTATTATCTCTCTCCAAAGCACCATGTCCTGTAGCTGTCTCCTGCGGTGTTCCTCTGTCATCAGCATAAGTTCTCCGTCAAATATGACAGAGCTCGGCAATTCCCAGTCGCCACGGCGACCAGAAATTGTGTCCTGGCGAGCAGCCGCCGTCCCCTAACTAACCGCATCTCCAAGCAGTTCTTTGCCTAAGCTGACAGCTGTTAAAGAAAAGAAAAAGAAAAACCGGGCAGTCTGCCAGCACTGTTGATAACTATAAACACAGAAGATCTAAAAACAACCAAAAGATGCACATGGAATAAATTTGTTTGATACAAAACATACAGTCTCTAGATAAGGGAAGTTTAACCACTCAAAGACTAAACCTTTTCTGACATTTGTTGCTTACAATTAAAAAAAAACTATTTTCTGCTCGAAAATTACTTAGAACCCCCAAATAACATATATATATATATTTTTTTTTAGCAGAGACCATAGAGAATAAAATAATGGTTGTTGCAATATTTTATGTCACACGGTATTTGCGCAGCGGTCTTTCAAATGCAATTTTGTTTTTTAAAAATACACTTTTAATGATTAAAAAAAAAAAACAAAAAAAAAAAACAGTAAAGTCAGCCCATTTTTTTTTTGGATATTGTGACAGATGTTACACCACGAGACTTGTGATCTTTATTA
Organism: Glandirana rugosa; assembly: GCA_018402905.1. Lineage (NCBI taxonomy): Eukaryota > Metazoa > Chordata > Amphibia > Anura > Ranidae > Glandirana > Glandirana rugosa. Next base: position 977,606 of record BLSH010277718.1, on the reverse strand, counting down.
TAAGCAAAAAAATCGTGATAAAGCCATGTGTACCATCAACAATTACCAGTCTTTATGTGCAGCTGGGCTCCAGTATTTCATGGTGACAGGAAACCCACCAGATCAATGAATAGTCACAGTGGGGGACACACATGTAGGCAGGAAGTGGCTGCAAAGAATCAGCAGCAGTGGAATACTACTTTCGTCTTTTTTTGTATTTTATTTATCGCGTCACTAAGGGTTCATTTAGATGTGCAGTAGAGACATGTTTTTGCCACCCTTAAGCATTAGGCAGCAGATGAGGGCGTTTTACATGCCAGTCATGATACAGTCGTCATAATAAAAAGTTTCCCCCTATAACAGGTTTTTAGTGTCACTCTTTCTGGGCAGCCTATAACCCCGATTTAACGGTGTTACTTTGGAGTGACTGACTGGACGAAAATGACTTGCCTTACCTGGGGCACCGACACACTACGCTAAAAAACTGGCTCCTAGATTCAAAGCAAATTTGTCAAGCCCCGACATATGATAAAAGCAGCCGGAGTTTGGTGTTGGGGAGGGAGCTATGAGTAGATTAGCACAGTGCTCAACTATACAAAGAAGAGAGCTGAGTCTCTACCTATGAGGAGAGGGGGTGTGTGCCTTTCCTTCCATCTTGGCTGTCTGCCCAGGCTTCACAGCAGTCTTAACGAGGAAGAGAAAACCAGCTAACACAGAGCACTTTCTGAAGGATATACAATCAGGTCCATAAATATTGGGACATCAACACAATTCTAATCTTTTTGGCTCTATACACCACCACAATGGATTTGAAATGAAACAAACACGATGTGCCTTAACTTCAGACGTTCAGCTTTAAATTTGAGGGTATTTACATCCAAATCAGGTGAACGGTGTAGGAATTGCGACAGTTTGTATATGTGCCTCTCACTTTTTAAGGGACCAAAAGTAATGGGACAATTGGCTGCTCAGCTGTTCCATGGCCAGGTGTGTGTTATTCCCTCATTATCCTACTTACAAGGAGCAGATAAAAGGTCCAGAGTTCATTTCAAGTGTGCTATTTGCATTTGGAATCTGTTGCTGTCAACTCCCAATATGAGATCCAAAGAGCTGTCACTATCAGTGAAGCAAGCCATCATTAGGCTGAAAAAACAAAACAAACCCATCAGAGAGATAGCAAAAACATTAGGTGTGGCCAAATCAACTGTTTGGAACATCCTTAAAAAGAACGAACGCACCGGTGAGCTCAGCAACACCAACCGGAAGACCACAGAAAACTGTGGTGGATGACCGAAGAATTCTTTCCCTTTTCAGTTGGCCAGATCAAGAACACTCTCCAGGAGGTAGGTAGGTGTATGTGTGTCAAAGTCAACAATCAAGAGAAGACTTCACCAGAGTGAATACAGAGGGTTCACCACAAGAAGTATAACCCTCAACTGTCGTTGTCTAAGGTTTACGTTTATCGTGTGAACTTTACTTGAGACCTGGAAAATAGACGAGGAACATTC
>BLSH010277718.1:959449-976109 GCA_018402905.1 Glandirana rugosa | reverse complement strand
GCCTCAAAAACAGGAAGGCCAGATTAGAGTTTGCCAAACAACATCTAAAAAAAAAAAAAAAAAAAAAAAAAAAAAAAACACCATTCACAGTCCTGGAACATCATCCTATGGACAGATGAGAACAAGATCAACTTGTACCAGAGTGACGGGAAGAGGAGTATGGAGAAGGAAAGGAACTGCTCATGATCCAAAGCATACCACCTCATCAGTGAAGCATGGTGGTGGTAGTGTCGTGGCGTGGGCATATATGGCTGCCAATGGAACTGGTTCTCTTGTATTTATTGATGATGTGACTGCTGACAAAAGCAGCAGGATGAATTCTGAAGTGTTTCAGGCAATATTATCTGCTCATATTCAGCCAAATGCTTCAGAACTCATTGGACGGTGCTTCGCAGTGCAGATGGACAATGACTCGAAGCATAATGCGAAAGCAACCAAAGAGTTTAAGGGAAAGAAGTGGAATGTTATGCAATGGCCAAGTCAATCACCTGACCTGAATCAAATTGAGCATGCATTTCACTTGCTGAAGACAAAACTGAAGGGAAAATGCCCCAAGAACAAGCAGGAACTGAAGACAGTGGCAGTAGAGGCCTGGCAGAGCATCACCAGGGATGAAACCCAGTGTCTGGTGATGTCTATCCATTACAGAATTCAGGCTATAATTGACTGCAAAGGATTTGCAACCAAGTATTAAAAAGTGAAAGTTTGATTTAGGATGGTTAATCTGTCCCATTACTTTTGGTCCCGTAAAAAGTGGGAGGGACATATACAAACTGTTGTAATTCCTACACCGTTCACCTGATTTGGATGTAAATACCCTCAAAGTCTGCAGTTAAAGCACATCTTGTTCGTTTCATTGTGGTGGTGTATAGATGTCGATGTCCCAATATTTATGGACTTGACTGTACACAGTTGAAGACAGCATATATACACATGTAATACTTATGTAGGGAGATTTGTTTCATCCCTGTGTATCATCTGAGGCTGTTCACTTCACTGGGTATATGTGAGGGTTTACATCCACTTTAAAGTGATCCTAAAGTCTCGTTTTTTTTTGTTAAAAATAGCAAACATGTTAAACTTGCCATCTCTGTGGTGGATTTGCACAGAGCACCCTGGATCCTCGGCTTCTCAGGTCCTTCTTTGGCACTCCTGTTCAGTGCCCCCAAAGCAAGCAGCTTGCTATGGGGGCACCCGAGCCGCAGATCCCTGTGCCCATTCAGACAAAAAGCAGAGGCCCGCCCCTGCCCCCTCTCTCTCTCTCCTCACTGGCTCACTGACTTTGATTGACGGCAGCGGGAGCCAATAGCGATTCACTGCTGTCTCAGCCAATGAGGAGGGAGAGTCCCAGGCAGCAGAGTCTCTCGTGCAACATCGCTGGTTCGCAATGGGCTGCTGCACACATAATGCTTTTTATCTTAATGCATAGAATGCATTAAGATAAATAAAATAAAAAACTTCTGCTTTTACAACCACTTTAACTCAAAAGGTTGGAAGAGATGCACTCATGCTTTTGGCAATATAGTCATTTTCACGGATTTACTGCATGAAAGGGAGGGGAGGTGATTATAGCAATATTAGGGGCAGGCTATCCAAAACCTATATTTCTGAACAGGGCTGTGGAGTCGGTAGATAAATGTTCCGACTCGTCGGTTTTTTTGTACTCCGACTCCCCGACTCCTCTGTATTAATATGCAAATGTATTTTATACATTCCTTGAAGGAAAGAAAGGCAACATACATGTCATTACCACAGAACTACTGGCTGGGAAGCCAACAGTCTACTGTAGTAGCAGCAGGCATAAACATCAGGAACAGGAACTTTACCAGTTCAAAAATAAAAAACCACATTATTCGGTTGTTTTAAAACAAAAACAAAGCTTATCTATATAAACCAAAAACAAAATCTGTAAAACCTAGAAATGGTTTATATTAATCTTGAAATGTAGTTATAGGCTTAGCAAATGCAAATCAATTCAATGTAGAGTTCTAAGGAAGAGAATCGCCTCTGCCAGATCCTCTTTCATAGAGGCTCTTAAGTCAGACTTTATTATTTTTAGGGCTGAAAATAATCTTTCGACACTGACTTGGGTGGGTGGCATTGCAGTAACTATTCTGGCCACATCACTAATGATCTCCGGATAAACAAGGATGACTTCTTCAACAGTAAGTTTTGATGAGCGATCATACTTTTCAACTTCTTTTAGTGCTTTATAAAACTCCTGTTGGAATTTTTTTATTTGGACATTTACTGGTTCTGTAACGCTTATGCGACGTCGCTTTCCTTTAGCAACTTCTATTTTGTCTAAGAAGGAATCAAAGTCTAATTCTTCGTTTGAAGAAGATGATCCTGAGTTACCACTATTGCTTAAAAGAACTTCATCCTGTGGAGGTATTTCAGGTCGTAATCCCTTCAGGAGTCGGAGTCGGTGCATTGTTTGCCTACTCCAGGTACCCAAAATTTCCACCGACTCCGACTCCACAGCCCTGTTTCTGAATGGCAGACACTTTGGGACACCAGAATTAAGTCTCAGGAATAAAAGACCTGGGTCCAACAACAGAGAAAAAAAAAAAAAAAAAAAAAAAAAAACCATAACCAAAAAATGCACTTTTACATTAAACTGCACCTGGAAAGGACTTGGACCCCCTAGACTTTTTCTCAATCCCAAAAGCTCAATTTGGTCATAAATTAATGTTTTCGTTTTTTTTTTCTAAATATCACAGGTTAAAGTTAGACCAAGAAGCCTAAAGCAGGTAGTTTGTTGATACTTACTTTATCTAGCGTCATGTCAGGGAGCTCATCAGCCAACTCGCTGGGAGAACTGCCAACGCTGGATCCTGCCATAACTGGATCTGCAGGCTCATAGACATAAATGGCTAATAAGTCTTCCAAAGGCATGTTTCCTTCCTGCAAAGCACATTTTAAAATTAGTGTTCATGTGAGCTAAAGAAAACTAAATTTGATAAAAAAATCTTATCCAAAAGAGCCTGCAAGACAGATCCCACACAGCAGAGAAGGTTACTATATATGATAATATCTTATGAAAAAATAATGTATGAACATAGAGGGACACCAGAAAAGTTTCACAAAATATAGGACGGGTGGTGTAATTCTCTGGTAACCTTGGAATCAGGGAAAATATTAAATAAATTTGAACTGTAAGAAAAAAAAAAAAGGGAGATAATAGCAAGATAGAGGGCAGGTGAAATGCGATATGGGGAAGGTATTGAGCTAACCAATTGATTGTTTATTAAAAAGATTATATACAGAATTACTGTGTAAGAAATGTATGTAGAATTTTGTTGAAAATCATGCAATAAAGAGTTTATAAAAAGGACAGTTTTGGCCTACTACCAAGTCTGCCATTCTACCATGTGACAATGTGCCTAGATTATAGCAGCAATAATGATTAGAACTGTACTGCATACAGGGTGTGTTACTGGCTAGATCACCAGGGGAAAAAAGCCTAGAGAAAAGAAAACGGAAGCAACCACATTGAATGATTGTTAACCACTTCAGCCCCGGAAGGATTTGCCCCCTTCCTGACCAGAGCCCTTTTTGCGATTCGGCACTGCGTTGCTTTAACTGACAATTGCGCGGTTGTGCGACGTTGTACCCAAACTAAATTTGCGTCCTTTTTTTCCCACAAATAGAGCTTACTTTTGGTGGTATTTGATCACCACTGCGTCATTTCTGATCGCCGCTATAAACAAAAGAAGAGCGACAATTTTGCAAAAAAAAACTAAATTTCTTACTTTTTGCTAAAATACAAAAAAAAAAAAAAAAAATAAAAATATAAAAAAAACATTTTTTTCATCGGTTTTGGCCGATCTATATTCTTCCTCATATTTGTGATAAAAAAATAAATAAATAAATCGCAATTGGCGCTTATTGATTGGTTTGCGCAAAAGTTGCCGCGTTTACGGATGATGAGAATTCATTTCTGGGGTTTTGATTTTTTACTAGTAATGGCGGCGATCTGCGATTTTTAGCGGTACTGCGATATTGCAGCGGGCATGTCGGAGCATTTTGACACTTTTTGGGGACCATTGGCATTTTTACTGTGTAAATGCCATTGGCAGTGAAGGGGTTAACCTGCAGGGGGCGCTCTAAGGGTTAACTGTGTTCCCTGGGCGTGTTCTAACTGTCTTAGTGCTTGACTGGCAGGGGGAGGGGAGTGATCACAGCTTCCATGTAGAGGAAGGCTGTGATCACTCCCTTCCCCCTCTAACAGAACGGAGGTCCTTGTTTACTTACATGGACTTCCGTTCTTTCACTCGGGGGGGGGGCATCGCGGGTAGCCGGCGGAGATTGAGTCCGCCACACCCGCTCCCTGGCCCTCCCCGGACACAGTGAGCGTGCGCGATCTGGCAGCCCAGGAGAGCCATCCTGCGGTTGACGGTCGGCAAGTGGTTAAGCGGCAATATATTACTTTTGGGTTTAATACCGCTTTAACCTCTTGCAGACTGTCATATGTACAGTGTTGCATGACCAAGCAATTGTCAAAGTGCAACAGCACTGAAAGCTGAGCTGCTGAGGAAGGGGGTGAAAGCCCAGTAGGAAAGTGGTTAAATAGTTTCTGCAAACAGTTATATTAACCTAAAGCAGTTTGGGACTGACGTGACGTGTGTGTTTTAGAGATTGAAGCTCATTTTTCTCTATTTTTAAAGCTTCATCTATCCACTGGGCTCAAGCTTTTCCTATCAGTGAGTATACATCAGAGCCAATGATTCACTGGCTGGGAAGACACAAGGCGGTAGATATGCCCTGAAGTCAATGGGAGAGAACTGAGTCACTCACACAATGGACAGCAAATAGTGTAAAAAAATCATTCTGCGCCCGTTTCTCTTCTACCAGAAAGACACACAGGTAAACAAAGAAATCATATCAGTAGAGTAGAGAAAAAAAAAAAACAGCAAACAAAAAACACAGAAAAAAATTGGTTCTAACCTACTTCCAAAGCATTGAAAAAAAAAATCCAAAACTGGCTGAAGTTGAGCTTCAAATGTAATTAATATTGATACTCCAGCTAAAATTTTAAAGCGGAACTCAGAAAATTAAGTCCTGCTAGATCCCTTTTGCAGGTATAGCTATGGAAAACATTAAAAAATTAATACCTATACAGTTTCAAATCCAGTAATACACGGTGCCACCCTGCTCTGCACATGCTCATTGCTCTCTATTTTTCAGCACTATGCAGACTTTATAAAGGCCAATCTGCTGACAGCCTAAAGATTTTATTGCTGCTCAGGGGCTCTGGGCTTCAGCAAAATAGCATCCCCCCATCTATATTCCCCTGCAAAGTAGAAGCATAATGCATCGCATAGTAGCCCATTATGTGACACTTACCTGCAAACGAACCCTGCGACATCCAGCAATGTGCAAGCAGCGTCCATCTTCAGCCCCTCTTCCTTTACAGGGCCGCGACTCTGGCTGTGACTGGCCGGAGTTGCGTGACGCATGTGCGCAGGAGCCGCCAGTCATGGCACGATCTCAGAGAAGAAAACGGCACAGAGGCCGTTTCTTCACTGTGCATGTGCTGAAATGACATCGGCACATCTAGTACACTGTATATCTCCTAAACCGTGCAGGTTTAGGAGATATTCAGGGCACCTACAGGTAAGCCTTATTATAGGTTTACCTGTTGGTTAAAGTGGTTATCACGGGTTGACAACCACTTTAATTAAGTGTTACTAAACCCCCACAGTTTATAAATCATCTTTTTACATTAAAATACTGCCACTGCAGGCGGTCCCCGGGTTACAAGGTTACAAGGTTTGTTCTTAAGTTGAATTTGTTTGCAAGTCCGAACAGGTAAATTTTTTAAGTGTAGCTTCAGCTCCAAAAAATATTTTTAAGCTTTTTGGATAGCATAGGGAAGGGGTAACACGCCTGTAATGTGCGTTTTGCGGTCTATGTGTCTATTCAGAAGATTTCACCTCACTTCCTGTCCCAATGATAATTGGATTTTGAAAATTTTGGGATGTTGTGGAAACCAGGATTAGTGATGAATCTTCTGTGGAGACACCTTTTTCCCATAATAACTCTTACAGGAGTGAATTTCCCTTCCTAGGGGTAGATTTCCTCTCCTCTCATTTCCTGTTGTCTCCCTCCGTTTGTAAATAGGAGTCATTTGTAAGTCAGATGTTTGTAACTAGGGGACCGCCGGTATATACCTTTTTGGCTGATCTGTATACCACAGTCAGTGATAAACTGCAGGGTCAGCTTGAGTGCCAAGTGTTCAGGTAGGGGGGAGATTTCCACTACAGCTTGTGTCCTCATGCTGTTATGGGAGGCGGATCATCCATAAATCAAGATGAGACATCCCACCCACTATGTTCTTTTTTAGTTACTAGGCATGGGAGGAGGGAGGGACTGGGCTGTCATTTAGGATCAGTATACACGCCCGCATGTGTGATGTCAATATCAGGTGACCTGAAAAGCTCAGCTCAAACAGGAAGTGTTCTCTCCAGCAATAGAGACCAAACGGAGCATGTGCAGCTGTACTACTCTGACAGTGTCTTATCTGGCCTTGCCAAGAGAGACTCTACAGGAGGGGGAGGATCTGTCCATACAGGATCAAACAGCCCTTTTACACAATGCAGAGGATTAACCCCTTAAGTTCCACAGTGAGTATAACAAGCATGCTTTACTGCATATACAGACTGATTTTACTCCTGTGGGTTTAGTAACACTTTAAAGTTAAATGTTCGTTCCTTGCTAAAGGATATTATTTTTATTAAGTCATTATGGGTAAAGCTCCATTTTAAGCATAATTCATAGAAACAAAACAAACATAAAAATCAAGCAAATGGAAACCTTTTCTAAATCTTCAATTTCAGAGCTGAAGTTTTTTCCGTCTTCCTTCATTTCTTCTTCTTCAAGAGTTCTCTCATCATCATAATCATGTACCAACATTTCAGCTGTAGGGTCAAAGTCATGATCTTCTGAGGACAGAGAGCCAACTATAAAAGAAAGGACAGAAATACTCTGCTTAATGTCACAAAATGATGAATTGGGGTTTGCTAAAAAGATATAGAAAAAATGAGGATTAATGCAAATGTACAAGCAATATTGGGGACCAGAAGCGTTTCTAAAATCTCGTAAAGGTCTTAGGCCTCTTGCACACTGCAGCTGGAAAAAGCTCAGTACAGTTTATATTTTAACTAAGATAAAAAAACAGCTCATTGTAATGTGCCTATGCACACAGTGCGCACACACACACACCCTACCGTATATTTACGGCGTCAGTGTGGACGTGTCCCGCAAATCGCCGTAAATAAACAGCGATTTGCGGAGTGGTAGCTAGGGGGCGCTCGCGCCCGCTGTACTCTAGAGGAGTGTGCCCGCGGCTTGGGCGGACCCGATGTCCGCCGGCGAGCCGTGATGAGCTGCCAAAGCCAAAGAGCGGGGAACCGCCGATGTAAACACGGCGGTTCCCTGCTCTATCAGTGTGGGCATAGGAGATCTACTGATCCCTGTCACTGGGATCAGTTAGATCTCTTATGCCCAAGGTAGCCCAGCCCCCCCCCACAGTTAGAACACGCCTAGGGAACACATTTAACCCTTAGAGCGCCCCTCCAGGTTAACCCCTTCACTGCCAATGGCATTTACACACTAAAAAGTGCATTTTTATAGCACTGATAGCTGTATAAAATGCCAATGGTCCCAAAAAAAGTGTCAAAATGGTCCGACATGTCCGCCAGCCATTACTAGTAAAAAATAAAAACCTCAGAAATGCTCTCATCCGTAAACGCGGCAACTTTTGCGGCAATCAACGCTGATTGCAATTTTTTTAACCAAAAATATGAGGAAGAATATAAATTGGCCAAAACCGATGGAAAAAAAAAAATGTTTTTTTATATTTTTTTTTTGGATTTGTGTTTTTAGCAAAAAGTAAGAAAAACTTTTTTTTTTTTGCAAAATTGTTTTTTTTTTTTTTTGTTTGTTTATAGCGGCGATCAGAAATGACGCAGAGGTCATCAAATACCACCAAAAGAAAGCTCTATTTATGGGAAAAAAAGGACGCAAATTTTGTTTGGGTACAACGACGCATGACTGTGCAATTGTCAGCTAAAGCGACGCAGTGCCGAATGGCAAAAAATGCTCTTGTCCTAAAGGGGGAAATCCTTCCGGGGCTGAAGTGGAGATAGATAGATAGATAAAAAAAAAATCTATCTATCTATTTATATTACACATACACACAAAAATCTGCATTTTTGGTCAGTAATTTACACCTGAACGCGCATGATTTTGCACACAAGTGGCCACTTTTTGTAATCTGCAGAACAAGAACGTGAGAAAAACGTATATGCACGAAAATATACGCAAATACATAAAAAAAAATATATATATATATATATATATATATATATATATATATATATATATATATATATATATATATCTTTCTATCTGAAAAAGTAGATACTCAAACAGGAGTATCGTGTGCAAGAGGCCTAATTGGCTAGGATGGATTACAAATCAATGCAACTGATGTAAATAGGACAACTCTAGATAATTTCCAAATACGGATTAAAAAATCAAAAGTCCTCAGCACTGTACCTGGACATGTCATTATCATACAAGATAACATGCTTAATAAAACTGAAGGCAAAAGAATCCGGATAGCATCAGAATACATATGAAAAACCTTAACTGAAACCAGGGATCCAGACAATTAACAGTGATGTGGAGTCTAAAGCCTCGTACACACAATGCAAATTTCAGACGACAGAACGTTCGTTTTTTGTTGGATGCTTTTTTCATGTTGAAAGTGAAGAGCGTACTAACAATACGAAAATTTTGGTAGGACCAAATTCATTGTCAGAAGTGATGTAATGTGTTGAATAGCTTTGTATGTATTTTTTTTGTTTCTGAGCATGCGTAGTCGTGATCGTATGATTTTTTTCGTACGCAAACCACACTAATGATACGAAAATTGGACGTTGAGTTGCCGTACGCAAATTTTTTTTACTAGCCTGTGCACATCCAGCTTTGGTCTTACAAAAAAATCAAAAATCGGCTGTTGAAAGGAACATAACATAACAGTAAGAATTTCAGATGATCGGCCGTCGAACAAAAATTCCCTTCCAAAATTCGCATTGTGTACGGGCCTTAACCACTTGCCGACCGCTGATCGGCATCTGACGGCGGCAAAGTGGCTCGTTCCCGCAAAACGCCGTCATACGAGTTTAGTGAGCGCGCGCCGCCGGAGGCGTGCCCGCACGCTCACTGTGTTCGGGGAGGGCCAGGGAGCGGGTGCGGCGGCTTCGATTGCCGCCGGCTACCCGCGATGGCCCCCCCGGAGCGAAGGAGCAGAGGTCCGTGTATGTAAACACGGACCTCCGCTCTGTGTGAGGGGGAAGGGCTGTGATCACAGCCTTCCTGTACGTGAAGGCTGTGACCACTTCCCTTCCCCAGCTAGGCAAGCCCCCATACAGTTAGAACACGCCCAGGGAACATAGTTAACCCTTAGAGCACCCTCTGCAGGTTAACCCCTTCACTGCCAATGGCATTTACACAGTAATCAGTGCATTTTTATAGCACTGATCGCTGTATAAATGCCAATGGTCCCAAAAAAGTGTCAAAATGGTCCGACATGTCCGCAAACCAATCAATAAACGCCGATTGTGATTTTTTTTTATCGCAAATATGATGAATATAAATCGGCCAAAAACGGTGAAAAAAAATGTTTTTTTATATTTTTTTTTGGATTTGTATTTTAGGAAAAAGTAAGAAATTTGGGCTTTTTTGCAAAATTGTTGCTCTTCTTTTGTTTATAGCGGCGATCAGAAATGACGCAGAGGTGATCAAATACCACCAAAAGAAAGCTCTATTTGTGGGAAAAAAAGGACGCAAATTTCGTTTGGGTACAACGTCGCACGACCGCGTAATTGTCAGTTAAAGCGACGCAGCGCCGAATCGCAAAAAGGGCTCCGGTCCTAAAGCTGGAAATCCTTCCGGGGCTGAAGTGGTTAAAACAACCGACAAATATGCTATTAGCAGATATTTGAAAAAAAAAAAAAAAAAAAAAAAAAAAAAGGAAGAAGAATAAATAATAATAATCCCCTAGGAATAAGCACTGTGCCCAGGAACTACATTTACATTTTCCCTTGAGTGTAGAGATTCTTAATCCAAAACCTTGGTTTTGCGGTTATTGTAATATTTAAAAGGTTTCCAAAGTGCCTGACAAAGCGGAACAAATTAAAAAGTGAACATTTAACACATTTATATATTAAAATACCATTTTGGATTTAAATGTCAATTTTTGGCTTAAATTCCAGCTATCTGTATTCAACAGATCTAGTGGGGCTCTTCATTATAGTTGTCTTTCCTAAATAAAAGCCACTGAAACTGGCTCTGCTTATATTTTCCCTTGGACGATGCCCTGTGAACCCTATCGGAAAACTCAGATCAGCATCAGAATCATTTAGATAAAAATCATTGAAGACAAACCTCTATAATCATTGTGCCTAATAGAATAAGAGGCTGCGTTTTTTCCAGGTGTAATTTTATACAGAAATAACCAATTAGCCTCCATTCACACTTGTGCGACTTGTCATGCAACGTTGGACATCAAAATTGCAAAGTCGTTCCCCAGGTTTTCCAATGAGAACTATAAATAAATGCGAGACTTGAAGTTGCAGCAAATTAAATTTAGTTCATAAACTACTTTGGTCTGACTTTCATGCAAATTGAGGGCCATAAACCTCAATATCAACCTTCAGACGTTGCATGAAAGTCATACCCGAATGTTATACAATGCAACAGTTGGCCATGATCAGTGGTCAAAGCCAAAGTCGTATCAAAGTTGCACCCACCCAAAGTTGGCACAATCTAGGAGTCGTAAAATGTGTGAATGGAGCCTTAATAAGAAACAGGCAAAACAAAGATTTACTTTAAATAACAAAACACAAAAAAAAAAAAAAAATAAACTGACAATTTCAATTTCTTCTTTTACAGGCATACAAAAAGGCATAAAATCAGAGTATGGTGCTTGATCAGAGGCGTACATGTCCAGGCCCACACACCCTAGTGACACTGGAGGCAGCAGTTTTTCAGATAAATCCCAACCAACCTCAGAGGCCGCAACAAGTCTGCTTTAAAGTAAACCCATCAGCCACATTCAAAATCTTTCTAAGGCTCCATTCACACTTGCAGGACTCCAAAGTTACACAATTCCCAGTGAGACTTTGGAGCGCGACTTTACACTCTCTGGAACTAAGTTGCATTCAAGTAGGGCAGGCACCCTTTTAAAGTCACATCAATTAGAACAGGCACCATTGAAGACAACAGGCATATGAGACTTGTCATATGTCCAAAGTCGCATGACAAGTCACAAGGGTGGAAATGGAGCCTAAAAGAAAAAAGTCCCATCTAAGAACAAAACCTCTGCAAATACAGAAACATCTCTTAGGATTCCTTCTCATCCTGGTGTCACCATCGGCTTGACTTCTTAAACTTCTAGGCTAGGCCACAGCCCTAATTCCTACTCATTCATAGCCTTCCTGTCTGTGGACACCAGCGCCAAAAATCCATAAGCTTATTGGATGGGGTACAGTAGGTGGGTGTGCTTTAACCTAGAAGTCCAGAAAAGTCAAGGCCTTAGTGACAAAATGTGAAACCAAGGTAGGAGCAGAAAGAGAACATGACAAAATTTTTTTTTTTTTTGAAAAAAAAGAACACTTAAAATGGCTGATGTGTTTGCTTAAATTGATCAGACCAGCCAACAATCATTTGCTGGCTTTTTTTTAACTCTTTCACGAATGGTAACATTTTTCTATAGTAGTCTGTCTCTCTACCCCATCCCACAAAGTTGCTCTTGCAACTTCCACTGAGGCCACTATAAAAAGGGACCTGGTCATCTCCACAGCCATTTGGAATAACTGTGAGCGGTGGTGATGTCGCCTCACCAAGGACGTCCATTGTGAAACATCAAAAGCCAGCATATGATTCAACTTGTTACACACCACACAATATCAGTTGACAGGTACCTACCTTTAAATCTCAGCGATGGATGAAGACTAGCTGTTAATGACCTGTTCTTGGTTCACCAATCAGAATGGTTTCCGATTAGAACACACAAGTCAGTCATATCTATTCCCAAGCTTTCCTTCGCAAGAGAACCTTGGGGAAGGCTTGTGAATTCTGTGTTCGGTCCGATTTAGAATGAAGTGACACTGCCATACTGATTAACAACCAGATTCCTTCCATCCCTGAATTGCAGTGCTAAATGCTTCTTTAAGACTAAAATACTGCCAAAAGGATAAAGAGATTTTCAACATATTTTTTTTTTTACCAACTGGTCCAAGATATTTAAAAACACTTGGGAAAAAAGCAATTGAAGCCTGGATTTGTGTCAGCCCCGATGCCAATAACCATCAAAAAAAGTATATTAAATTGTGGTGATCATTACTCAAAATGTAAAATTTGCCAACAAATATTCTCCCTTCAACCTCTTAAAAGCACCAGTCTCACTTAAGCATTTGTTCAAAATAAAATAACAATATTGTTTAATATATTACCTTCACTTTCTCTTTGTCATTCTGATTGAATAATTCATTGTGAAATGCTTCAGTAGTTATCTATTTCAGAGAAAAATTGAAATAAAACAATATATTTTCCAGACTTACATAAAGTTCCTAAGTGTGACTAACTTAAGCTTGCGGTCTTCATTAACAAATACAGTTGTTTTCCCATGCACATAATTCCTAAATGTAAGCCCTCTAGAATAGGTATGGCGTGATCTCTGAGTGACTCTCCCACCAATGCGGGCAATAAGTTATCAAAACAATTTTTACATATAAACGGTTGTAATTAACATATAGCAGAGCAAATAAAACTGGGAGATGCTGCCTCCAGCAAAAAGATTCCCTGGGAAATAGGATAAAGAAAGGGCATCTGTTTGCTGAGTGCATCAGCCCCACATCTGCTCTATTTTCCAAAAATCTTTTTTTTTTTTTTTTTTTTTTTTAAACTAGAGTAACAAGACACCATTGCTAATGCAATAGCTTTACTTTCATTTCTTAACAATTTGCACACTGGTCTCGTTATAGGATTGATGAAAACTGGGACAAGAGTAATTTCCAAAAGTTTGATCGACCTCTATCCAATTAAATGTGCTGATAAATTTCAAAAGGTAACGTTGAGTTCCAATTTTGTAAAAATTGTTTTGGATCAATTATATTTTACTTTAAAGCATTTTCAATTGGTATTTAACCTTTTTACTGTTACAAGCAAACAATTGATACAGGGTAAATTCATAAGACCTAGTCCACATGAGGTTCAGCTCGTATGACAGCAGTGTGTACAGCAAACATCTGGCATGCTTTGAGGAGCAAGCCTTTAGTCTCGGTTCACACACATGCGATTCGGGAAACAGGGCAATTCCAGTACAGGTTCTGCATCGCATCTAACTCACAGGCAGTTCACACTGGTCTCTGCAAACGGCTGCATGTGTCAATAGAAAGTTAATGGCACCCCAAATTGGTTGGCAGAACACAGTGCAAACTGTGGAATCGGACCGCTTGGGTGTGAACACCCATGCATTCTGATTCCATGCGGACAAAAAAAATAAATAAAAAAAAAAAAGGAGGGTCCTGCACCATTTTGGTGCGAATGCGATGCAATTTCAGGCATACAAATTGTATGGCTGAATTTGCATTGCACAGACATCGCATGTGATGTACACAGCAATGTGGTGCAAATCACATGCAATGTCTGGCATCCCATGTGTGTGAACCCAGCCTCAGAGAAAACTTTAATTTTTGGGATATTGAGCAAAGTCTTAATGAGAATGCTGTCACTTTAATATAGAATTGAAACCAAAAAAGGACACCAAAGCACTAAAGTCCAAAAAGAGTCAATGGGAGCAATACAAAAAAAACCACAACAAAATAAATGGTAAAGTCATAATAAAAATTCCATAAAAAAAAATTGTTGGGGATGAGAAAAACCACATACAATTAGCGGCTTAAGATGTCAAAGGAAGGGATTGAACCAATATGGTGTGTGTACCCATTTGCCGTGCTGCTCCAACCAGCGGGAAGACTGATGGCTGCAAAAATAAGAATGCAAGAGAGCGCACGGATTCGATTGAATCCAATAAACGGTGTTGCACTAGAGGCCGGTGTGCTCTCTCTTTCATTCTTGTCAATTTAATAAAGCAGATAGCTTATCCTTAAAGTGGTTGTAAAGGCACAAGGATTTTTACCTTAATGCTTAAAAAAAAAAAAAAAAAAAAAGTTAAAAACCTGTGTACAGCTAGCCTCCAGCTCGCCCTAATACTTACCTGAGCCCCCGCTCAATCCAGCGTTGTGCACAAGAGCCTTTGCTCTCCAGGGACTCGCACTCCTGATTGGCTCACTGGCTGTGACTGACAGCAGCTGGAGCCAATGGCTCCACCAATGGTGCCAAAAGACAATCAGGAGACGGAGGGGGCAGGGCCGAGCCTTGGCTTCGTGTGTGAATGGACACAGAGCCACGGCTTGGGAGCCCCCATTGCAAATTTACATATGCATGGCGTTGAGGAACATGCATGTGAACTAATTCTATTGGCTAGAATACATTTACACATGTTTATGATGCACATGCAGCTGAGTTCAGTGGCATAATAAATTAAAAAAAGTGTCAGACATCTCTTAATTTTTTTTTTTTTACATCCACGTGCACAAGACCTAACAAGTTTCAAGGGGTTGTAAAGTCTCTAGGTTTTTCACTTTAAAGCGGAGGTCCGCCTGGAAAGAAAAAAAAAAAATTATTAAAAAGCCAGCAGCTACATATACAGTAGCTGCTGACTTTTAAGAATAGGACACTTACCTGTCCTGGAGACCAGCGAAGTCGGCGCCCGCCACCGATCTTCGGATCGGGGGTCAGGTGCAGCCGCATCCATTGCGGGTAAGGGAACCCGGACGCGTAGCATTACAGCTTCACGCCAGGCACCTTACTGCGCATGCGCAAGCTCCGCTGCGCTCTGCTATTGGCCAGACGACCAGTAGAAAAGCGAGGAGGGAGCTGGGCTGCTGCCGTCAGCAGTCGTGGCTGCCGGCCCGAGCTCCCGGATGTGTGGAGAAGGACACCTGTCTAAAGATAGGTGTGCTCTTCCCCCTCCTCCCCGAAAGGTGCCAAATGTGACACCTGAGGGGGGGAGGAATCCAACCAGCGGAAGTTCCACTTTTGAGTGGAACTGCGCTTTAATGCATTCTATGCAATAATGGTGAAAAACCTGTGCTGCAGCAGCCCCCCAGAGCCCCCAATTTTACTTACCTGAACCCGTTCCAGCATAGAGGATGAGCCCAGCAGCTCCAGCTGGTGTCTTGGGTCCTCATTGGACAGCAGCAGGAACCATCAATCAAATCCAGTGAACCGGGAGCCATGCCAAGTCCTGCTGTCTGTGTCAATGGATGCAGCAGCAGGGCGCGGAAGTATCCCCGCATGAGTGCCCCCAGGGAAAGCGCTTCTCCGTGAGGGAACACAAAACCCTTGCACAGAGCAGGCAAGTATGACATGTTATTTAAATAAATACAAAAAAACACCTTTAGTATCACTTTCAAGAAGCGCTAAGGTTTACTGAAGCTTGCTAGCAGCTACTTTAAAAGTGACAGTCAACTTCCATTAAGATCTGTGTTTAAGCTCTCCAAAAAGTCTTTAACCAAGCGGCTTGTTGTACACAATGCTCTCATAGAAGCTGAATTCCATGAAACAAAACCCAACAAAGAATTTACAATTAATGATGGGTTTCTAAAGAGCACAGCAGCAGCCATTTGCCTTTTATTGCTTACTGAACGTTTTGACAGAACTGATAGAACCCCTGTCAGTTTTTATTGCCATCTGTGCCTCAGTTAGGGAGATTTACCCCATTTGTCCAGATTACCATTATCATTAAAAATATAAGAAAATACCAAAATTTTGGATTGTCCCCAAAAAACTGATAGCAGGGAAATCTTCCAATGGGCACACTAGTTAGTTCAGGTGACCTGGGGTAATTTGCAGGTATTTACTCTCACTTCCTGTTTTGGCTATGGGACAGGAAGTGAAGTCTCCCCAATTTGACACAGATCGCAAAAAAAAAAAAAAAAAAAAAAAAAAAAAAAAAAAAAAACGAAAAACGAAAAAAATCTGATAGGGGTTATAACCCTGCCTTGCTCTATCCAAAATGGGGGAAAATATTTTTGCCTGTAGTTCTACCTTATATTTAAAAAATACAGAACTATTTTATCATCATATGTTCTTTGCAGAGGCAGTTTTATTCTCTTTTAAAATTTAAAAAAAAGTAAGCAACACAAGTAATTGACCAAGGTGTTCATATTGCTTTAGGATAACTGTAGCAACAGCCCCCCTCCCACCATTATTCCAGAGACTAATAAGGTTATTTGTACTCAATTTTTCATCAATAGTGAAAAGAGGGCACTTAAACTATTCCTTAAATCCAACATACAATATCAATTAGGAAAACATTGCCATTGTTAGATATTTATATTCAAAGTATTATAGCATTTTACACATTTCAAATACACTTAAAAACAACAATACTGAATATACATTTTAGCAAGTTTGATTTTTTTTTGCAGTTTCACTTGTACCATTTTGCCAAGTGGGACTGGTGCTATTACTTTTAAAAGGTAATTATCTTCGACAAAAAAAAAAAAAAAAAAAAATT
>BLSH010277718.1:906109-925421 GCA_018402905.1 Glandirana rugosa | reverse complement strand
TGAATTCTCATCATCCGTAAACGCGACCACTTTTGCGCAAACCAATCAATAAACGCCGATTGCGATTTTTTTTATCGCAAATATGAGGAAGAATATAAATCGGCCAAAAACGGTGAAAAAAAATGTTTTTTTATATTTTTTTTTTGGATTTGTATTTTAGCAAAAAGTAAGAAATTTGGGTTTTTTTGCAAAATTGTCGCTCTTCTTTTGTTTATAGCGGCGATCAGAAATGACGCAGAGGTGATCAAATACCACCAAAAGAAAGCTCTGTTTGTGGGAAAAAAAGGACGCAAATTTCGTTTGGGTGCAACGTCGCACGACCGCGCAATTGTCAGTTAAAGCGACGCAGCGCCGAATCGCAAAAAGGGCTCCGGTCCTAAAGCTGGAAATCCTTCCGGGGCTGAAGTGGTTAAAAAAAAAGTTTTGCCTTTAGTTCTACTTTAAGTGGTTCTAAAGGCACAAAAGTTTGTAAAGGCTGAAAGTTGTTTACCGTCATGCATTCTAGCTGGAAGGAACCCCCAGCAGCCTGGAGAGTAGCTGCCAGCTCTGGTTGAGATCCAGTGACTTCTCAGGTATTGACATTGAGACCACTCAGACCAGGCGCTAAAAGTGATGTCAAGTTGGGGCCTTTGTAAGGAAAGAGAGCAGCTCAGTGTAGGGCATCCCTGGCCAAACACAGGAGGATTTATAAAGACTAAGTATGTGCTGCATAGTGCCTCCTGTTTCATGTAGCCTCACAATTATGCTGCTTCTCCATTGGATGCCTGTAATAATAACTTTCTATGCAGTATACTGTATTTCATAAAATGCCTGAATTTTTAGTGGCTTAGGTAAATAAATATATAGAAAGACTGTGAGATGTAAAATGGGAGAGTATGCCAATAACGATTACAACATTGAAATATGCGTTATCAGGGGATGTAAAGTAAAACCATCTGAAGACATATGTAGCAGTGCCCCCAGGGAGGCTGCTTAGTATTTCTGGTTCCTCTGCACTACCCCGACCCCCTTGGCACTCTAACCCCCCTGACACCTTTGGTTCAGACATGGTATTAGACATGCACACTGCAAAAACACTAACACAGATTTTGAGATTTCACACATAGTCTTTACTAAGCGTAAGCTCAGGTTTAGGATCCCCCTGCTTGAAACACAGAAATTGATGCTCAATAAACACAGTAAACAGAACGTGTTTTACGACAGGAGGATTATTTGTAGTAATCTTATCCACTCTAATATATACTGAATGAATTAGCACCCAACTAAGGGGGATATCCCAGGCCGGCCTATACACTCTATTCACCCTGAGGGGAAGATCTGAATGATAGCAAAGATGACCTGGGCCCTTGTTGGAATGGCAACAGCAATGTCTATGAGGCAGGCCTGCTTAATCTTCACCGGCAATAAAGGTTCTTTCAAATATGTTTCCTAAGTATGGCTTGATGTAATCAAGCAAGCAAACAGCCATGCTGGTTAAACAAAGAGCATTTCTCCAATGTATTAGGGCAAGGATTTGTACAGTGTCTGTGCGATGTTAAGATGTCTCCAGGTGCAAGGTGTCTATACACAGTGTTCAACAAGTGCTATGGCAATGGGCGTCAGCCCTCTCACCAACTGTAGAACTTGATGGGATCCTCTGGAACGGTGGCTGTAGGCACGGAACTCTCCAATGGCGGAGCCGAGGTTGGCGGCCTGTTGCCCGGTGAACATGAGGGTGGCCACCGCTAGGTAGGATGATGCTGCAACGTCCTTCGGCCGACAACCCTCTGTGGCTGTGTCACGTACCTGATCCTGAAACCGAAATGTCGAGAGGGACCCCCTTGCGGCTAAACGCAGTGTACCCCTGAAGGTGACACAGGAGGTATGGTGTGTAGAGAAGCACGGGTTACCGACTGCAGGCGTAGACTTGATCCGCAGTACTGGAACAGCAGTAAGCACTGGGCTGTGGCGTACGTCAGAGCTGCAGGTGGAGCTGGTAACCAGAACAGGGTGGTCAGAAGGATGAGCCGGGGTCATACACAGGAGGTCAATCACAGAAGAGCAGAGTCCGGGAGGCAAGCCAGGGGTCAACACAGGAGAACAGCAGCAAAGTCCATAAGTAAGCCAATAGGTCATGCACAGGAGATCCAAGAGAGGCAAAGGCCGTGGGCAGGCCGAGGTTCAATGCACTGGAGAAGGCAAGCCGTAGTCGGGGACAAGCCGGGATAAGATGCAGGTCAAAGAGCAAGCCAGGTCACAACAGGAATCACAGGAACAAAGTACTGTACAGGTGCAGAGGACTGAAGACGATCCAGCGATTTGCTGCAGTCAGGGGTTTCCTTAAATAGGGTGGCCACAGAGCTCATTGGGTGCGACGTGCGCCCTGGTTGCGCCTACGTGTGCGTCATCCTGTTCTGCTGTGCATGCGCACCAGCGTACGATCGTTCCGATTGAAACAATTGTTCCGATTGTTACTTCTCTGACAGTGCCCCCCCCAAGGGGCAGCCTCCAGATGCCCATACTGGCCCATTTTTCCAGGTACTTGTTCTGGAAGGCCTGAACCAAGCGTGGTGCGTGCACGTTGCTAGCAGGTTCCCAGGAATTGTCTTCCTGTCGGTATCCCTTCCATTTGACCAGATATTGCACTTGCCTGCCTCTCTTCCTACAGTCCAAGATGGTTTCCACCTCAAATTCAGTTTCACCTTCAACCATGATACTTCCTCTCTTCCCGGAAAAGGGCTAGGCACAGCGGGCTTCGGTAGGGATACATGGAATACCGGATGGATCTTATAAGAACTGGGGAGAGCCAATTCAAAGGCCACAGGGTTTATCATCCTCTTGGTTTCAAAAGGACCTATGAATCTAGGTCCCAGCTTCCGGGAAAGGCAGGTAGGTCGAAGATTTAAAGCCGATAACCAAACCTTGTCTCCTACGTTGAATGTTGGATTCTCCTTCCTTCCCCTGTCATGAAACTTCTTGTAATTCTCCTGTGCTTCCTTCGTGGCCTCCTGGAGACGCAGGTAATTAGACTGGAGAAAGTTAATCTGGTCCTGAACCGTGGGGACTGATCCTTCTGGTATGATATTTGGCAAAAAGGAGGGATGGAACCCATAATTTGGCCAAAAAGGCGACTGGTTAGTGGCAGAGTGAATGTAATTGTTGTATGCGAACTCCGCACATGGAAGGAGTGCGACCCAGTCGTCCTGCGAGCAAGTGCGAAAACAACGCAAGTATTGTTCGACCGTTTGATTGGTCCTCTCCGTTTGACCATTGCTCTACGGGTGGTAGGCTGATGAAAGACAAACTTCGATGGATAGGGATTTACAGAGATCTTTCCAGAACTTAGAGGTAAACTAAATACCTCTGTCGGACACGATGTCTGGTACTCCATGCAGCCTGACAATTTCTTTGATAAAGATCTTTGCTGTTTCAGAGGCTGTAGGAGTACCAATCATGGGTAAAAAGTGTGCCATCTTGGAGAGGCGATCCACCACCACCAAGATGGTAGTGAATCCTTCTGAGGGGGGGTAGATCAAAAATAAAGTCCATCAAGACCTTCTTCCAGGGTTGCTCAGGGATAGGCAAGGGTCTCAACAACCCCCAGGACTTGGTGTTGGAGCCTTTGCTTCGTTGGCACACAGTACAAGAGCTGATATAGTCTTTACAATCCTGTCTCCACTTAGGCCACCAGAAAGAGCGCTGAATAAGCTCGGAAGTCTTTTGCACCCCAAAATGTCCAGCAAGCTTGTGATCAAGGAATGTCCTCAGGATCTGTAGCCTTATTGGTTGGGGGACAAAAATCTTGTCTTGAGCCCACAATAAGCCTTCTTTCCTTAATAGCTTGGGAACCTCTGGCTCTGAGCATTGGCTGGAAGCTTGCCGAATAGCCGACATCACATCGGGCTGGATGAGGAGAAAATTTGTGCCGTCAGGATGGTCTCAGGTTCCGAAGCCTCAGGGGTGTCAGGGAACATCCGGGACAAGGCGTCAGCTTTCCCATTCTTGGAGCCTGGCCTGTAGGAGATGTTGAAGTTGAACTTAGAGAAGAAGAGGGCCCATCTGGCTTGCCGGGGTCTTAGTCGTTTTGCAGTTCTAAGATACTCTAAGTTCTTATGACCTGTAAAGATCATGATGGGATGGGCCGCTCCCTCCAACAGGCATCTCCACTCCTCCTAGGCAATTTTAATGGCCAAAAGTTCTCGATCCCCAGCATCATAGTTCCTCTCTGGAGGGGTCATCTACTGGGAGGTGAAGGCTATGGGGTGCAGAAGAGCTTTAGGTCCTTGGCGTTGGGACAGCACTGCACCAGTTGCTATTTCCGAGGCGTCCACTTCCAATACATAAGGCAACGTTGGGTCAGGGTGCTGGAGTACTGGTGCTGAAATAAACAGGGTTTTAAGCTTGTCAAAGGTGATCTGGGTTTCAGGAGACCACTGAAACCAGATCTGTTGTCAAGTCAGCTGTGTGATGGGTGCAGAGAATCCCTTCACGAATCTCCGGTAGAAGTTGGCAAATCCGATGAATCATTGAACCCCCTTTCTGTCAGAAGGGGCCGGCCAGTCCAGGATTGCTTTCACCTTCTAGGGGTCCATTGAAATACCCCCAGTGGAGATGACTAGACCCAGGAACTGGATGGAGGTCTTTTCGAAATCACACTTCTCTGCCTTGACATACAGTCCATGTTTCCGCAGGGTGGCAAGCACTTTGACGTGGGTACGGTGAAGTTCCAAGGTGGTGGAAAAAGTTGTCCAGAAATTCCTGAAAGAGATCATTAACCAGATGTTGAAAGGTTGCGGGTGCATTACATAGTCCAAATGGCATAACCAGGTACTCATAGTGCCCGAAGCGAGTTCTGAAAGTCGTCTTCCACTCATCTCCTTCACGGATCCGAATGAGGTTGTAGGCTCCTCGTAGATCCAATTTAGTGAAGATCCAAGCTGTCCGGAACCTTTGGAAAAGTTCTGAGATGAGTGGAAGGGGGTAGCGGTTCTTCACTGTGATTTTATTAAGTTCTCTATAGTCCACACAGGGCCAGAGGGTGCCAGCTTTCTTCTCCACAAAAAAAAGATACCGGCCCCTGCTGGAGAAGAGGAAGGACAAATGAACCCTTTCTCCAGATTTTCATCGATGTAACTCCGTAGGGCTTCCAGTTCCATTTCAGATAAGGGGAATATTCGTCAGAATGGGATGTCTGCCCTGGGTAACAGTTCAGTCGGGTAGTCATAAGGCCAATGGGGTGGTAATGTGTCAGCTCCCAGCTTATCAAAAATGTCCATGAATTCTTGGTACTCTACAGGTACCTCTGGGTGTGTGCTGGACTGAATGGTTAGACAAGTGGCAGGTTTACTAGGAGCATGAACAAAGCTGTGCTGAGAGCAGTAAGTGCAGGAAAACAAGACTTCTTTATTGGACCAGTTTATTTGAGGGTCATGAGCCTGTAGCCAAGGATGTCCCAGAATTACAGGAAACATGGGGGAGCTGATATCGAAGCATAGAAATTCTTGATGACCCGAGTCCATGGTGGTGAAGATGGGCTTGGTTTCTTGCGTGATGGGTCTTGAACAGGGTAAAGAACCATCAGCGAGGCAGACCTGGAGACTTTGCTGCTTGTGGTGAAGGGGAATGCAGAGTCTTGCTGCCAGCGTACAGTCCAGGAAGCAGCAACAAGCTCCGGAATCAATAATCGCCAGGAGCTGGACCTCCTCTCCTGCCACCTGCAGGAGGACAGGAAGGACCAGCAAATTGAAAGTTCATTACATAATGTGGGGGCGATTTACTAGGTCTCACTGGGCAGCGGAGCAAGTAGTGACCGGCACCCCTGCAGTAAAGGCACAGGCTGACCCATCGGCGACGTTGCTTTTCTTCCGGGGTGAGTGGAGAGCGGATCACTCCCAGCTGCATTGGTTCACCTTCAGAAGCTGCTGCGGGTGTAACTGGATCAGGAGCAGCTGGATGAGCAGAGATGACCTTGGGAAGCATCCAGGTGGGTGGAGAGGTGCGCAATCGTTCGGACCGTCGCTCTCACAGGCGTCTGTCCAGTTTGATGGATAGCTGGATCAGGCCTTCCAAGGTAGCGGGAGTCTCAACTCTGGCCAGCTCATCTTTAAGTCTCTGACAGCCCCTGCCGGAATTGATGTTTAAGAGCAGCCTCATTCCACCCAGTATCTGCAGACCATCTCCGGAAGTCCACTGTATAATCTTCAACAGGGCATTTGCCCTGGCGCAAGGTATGCAAGGCTGCCTCAGCAGTGGTGGTACGCTGGGGGTCATCATATAGCTGTGTCACAGCCTCAAAGAAAGCATCAACAGAGTCCAGTGAAAGGCTCTTCTGCTACAGCAGATTATGTGCCCAGGCCTGGGGTTCCTCGGACAACAGGGAAATAATGAAACCCACTTTCACAGTCTCAGAGGAAAATGTCCTTGGTTGCAGGGCCAGGTACAAGAGACAGGCATTCTTGAAGGCCTTGAACTTCTTCTGATCGCCCACAAATCGCTCAGGAGTAGGCACCCTGGGTTCGGGAGCCGGGGTGAGCACAGGCATCGTAGGGTTCACTTGTGGAGGTGAAGCTGTGGATGGGCTTGTCGAGGGTGCACTTGCATCGACAGGAGCGGAGGTAACAGTCATGTGCCGGAGGCGACCCTCTAACTGGAAGTACCCCTCTTGTAGCCGCTGGACCGCTTGGGTCAAGGCCGTAACTTGCTGACATAGGGCCTCGAGCGGGGAGCCACCTCTGTCGGCTTCTGACATGGCTGGATCATACTGTCACGTACCTGATCCTGAAGCCGAAATGCCGAGAGGGACCCCCTTGCGGCTAAACGCAGTATAGCCCTGAAGGTGACACAGGAGGTATGGTGCGTAGAGAAGCACGGGTTAAAGACTGCAGACATAGACTTGATCCACAGTACTGGAACAGCAGTAAGCGCTGGGCTGTGGCGTACGTCAGAGCTGCAGGTGGAGCTGGTAACCGGAACAGGGTGGTCAGAAGGACGAGCTGGTGTCATACACAGGAGGTCAATCACAGAAGAGCAGAGTCCGGGAGGCAAGCCAGGGGTCAACACAGGAGAACAGCAGCAAAGTCCATAAGCAAGCCAATAGGTCATGTACAGGAGATCCAAGAGAGGCAAAGTCCGTGGGCAGGCCGAGGTTCAAGATACTGGAGGAGGCAAGCCGTAGTCGGGGACAAGTCGGGATCAGAAGCCAAGGGAGCAGAGCAGAAGCAGGTCAAAGAGCAAGCCAGGTCACAACAGGAATCACAGGAACAAAGTACTGGTACAGGTGCAGAAGACTGAAGACGATCCAGCAATTTGCTGCAGTCAGGGGTTGCCTTAAATAGGGCGGCCTCAGAGCTCATTGGGTGCACTGTGCGCCCTGGTTGCCCCTGCGGTGTCCCGTTCTGCTGCGCATGCGCACCAGCGTACAATCGTTCCGATTGAAACAATTGTTCCAATTGCCATGAACGTTCTGCTGTCTATTGGAACGAATGTTCGGAACTTCATTGTTACTTCTCTGACAGGCTGATCTTCCAGATCCACTTGGAGGCCTCAGATCCCTTCATAGTAGGCCGCAACCGCTTGATCCCCAGCGCGGGGAGAGGAGTGTCAGACCCAGCCCAGGAAGAAGAGAGTGCCAACTCTGCTGGCCTAGCCTTTTCAAACCTCCCCCAGCAACTCCTCTGGTGATACAGGCATTCTGGGATGTGTAGTCCTGTGGTAACTTCCTGGTTCTAAGCCGCTGGCCATATGAATTACTGGTCCGACAATTCTCCCTGCTTAATGCAGAGGTATGAAGTCACTTGCTCACACATCGCACTAGAGGGACATAACAATACACAGAAAATGGTGAGGATGGTCTGCAAATAGAATAGCTGTAGTCCACTGTCCGTTACATCTGCGATCTCGGAGCCTGCATGTTTCTTTTGGAGGAAATGGTGCACAGTGTAGCAACCAAGAAAAGACCATCTGACTACACTGATGAGCCTTTTTTCATGAATGTCTGTCTGGTGTTCTTGCACATCATTGCTCTTTGTACTATGATATAAAGAGGTTAATTCAATTGTGATGATTGCCAATTTGTTGAGTCATCAACTATCTTACTACATCTCTCCAAAATTCTGGGGTTGACATTTTGCAGAGTTCTCAGCTCAGTCCTCTTGCCATAGTCAATATGCCTTCTCTTGCCCGGAAAAGCCCTTGGCAATTCCTTAATCAGAGCCATGGTATTGGTAGGGAATTCTCCAGAAGGGACAGGAGTCGTTGACTTAAAATCATTTGTCAGACTTCTTGATGTTGTAAAAAAGAAGTAAAAATACTTTAACCAAAAATAGAGAGATGAAAACCCCATTCAGTATAGGTTTTACAGTTATCCTTATCCCTTCTAGTGACAGCAGCCTGCAAGTAGTTGCTAAATCCCAAGAGGGGTGCCTATGAGGATTTTATCTGCAGTACAGTCTTTTCTGTTTGCTTATGAATACTTCCATGTTAAACTCTGTTCTGCTGTACAAGCTATGGATAGCAAACTGCTTTGTACATTGGAAATAGCATAGTACAGGGGCTCAAAACAGACGAAAAGAGTTGTGGATTAGAGCTAAAATGGGAAGGTGTTTTCCTCAAGAATCTTCCAAACTAACTAACTAGAAGACATCCATTTTGGTAAAGCACAGTGTAAAATAAATAATTCCCTTTCTTTGTAGTTTTCAATGGGGGTGCATGTAACAACACAGGGGTACAACTTGGAGACCTGGACAGAGTTTTGTCCAATAGGATGTGCCTGAAAAATGACAGGAGCGATAGCAACCAGAATTTTAATGAACACTGCAGATTTAAAAAGACTGTAAACAGCTTTGAAAATTGTGTCATACTTACCTGTAATTTTCTTTTCCTGGTGCCCATCAATGGCAGCATACCTATGACAAGCTCTGTCTTGGTTCCTCCTTCTGGACCAGTGAATATTATAAAAGAAAAAGGACTAGTGTCACTGTCCCCCCATCATTCTGCGTAACATAGAACACCTTGGGCAGGATTGTATGCTGCCATGGATAGGCACCAGGAAAAGAAAATTGCAGGTAAGTATGACACATTATTCTGTTTTCCTGGTGCCTCCATGGCAGCATACCTATGCCAAATAACTAGCTGAATACAGGTGGAAGAAATAGATAAGAAATTTATTTGAAATAGAAGATTATTCCTTATAGGAAGAGAGGGCTGAACTGATGGCTTGTCTGCCGGACTCTACAGAGGAGAGAGCACTCTGTAGTGCTTGAGACGACCAAGTCGCTGCTCTGCAAATGGTCTCAACCGAGAGGTTTGCTCTTGCTGCCCAGGAAGCTGAAACCGGTCTGGTGAAATGAGCTTTGACCGATGAGGGTGGATCCAGACCTCTTGCCCTGTATGCTTTTTGGATTAGCTTCACTATCCATGAAGCTATAGTTCTGGAGGTTGCCTCTCTGCCCTTGTTCTTGCCCCATGGGATGACAAAGAGTTTGTTAGAGTTCCTGAAGGGTGCTGTGACTTGAAGGTAATGTTTTAATATAGAAGCAATGTCCAGTTCATGGAGAGAGCCTGATTCTGGATTTGCGAATGCTGTTAGAGCCCACGGCTCAGAGAGACTTAAAGTGGTTGTAAACCCTCAAGGTTTTTCACCTTAATGTATTCTACGCATTAAGGTGAAAAACCTTTTCACGTGCAGCAGCAGCCCCCCCGAGCCCCCCTTTACTTGCCTGAGCTCAAAACGAACCCCCGCCGGCGACCAACCTCGCAGCTCAGTCGAGCTGCTCTGGTTCTCATTGGTTGGATAGCTGGGGAGCCATTGGCTCTCGCTGCTGTCAATCAAGTCCAGTGACCCAGGAGATGGGGGGCGGGGCCAAGTCACGCTGTTTGTGTGAATACACATAACAGCAGGACTCGGGAGCGCGCCTGCACGGGTGACCCAGGGGAGGGTGGTGGTCACTTAAGATGGAGCCAGGAGCACCGCTGGAGGACCCCAGAAGACGGGGTTAGAAGCCACTCTGTGAAAAACCGTTGCACAGAGGAGGGGCGTATGACATGTATGTTATT
Source organism: Glandirana rugosa (assembly GCA_018402905.1). NCBI lineage: Eukaryota > Metazoa > Chordata > Amphibia > Anura > Ranidae > Glandirana > Glandirana rugosa. The sequence goes on along the minus strand of BLSH010277718.1, from coordinate 915,389 downwards.
TTATTATTTTTTTTTTTTAAACGTGAGCCTTTACAATCACTGTAGTCTTAGGTATATACCCCAGAATTGTCCTCAACTCTACTCGATCGGGGAAGAAGATCACATGATACTTGTCTGCACCCAGGGCCTGCAGCTCTGACACCCTTCTGCCTGAGGTTACTGCAATCAGAAAGGATAATTTCAAGGTTAGATTCCATAAAGATGGTGACTCGTTAGGCACAAATGGTTGTCTTGTCAAGGATTCCAGCACAAATGATAAATCCCATGTGGGAAAATTTTGTCTCACATGTGAGCATATTTTCTTCATGGCTTTAAAGAACTGGACTACTAGAGGATCCTCAGCCCACCTCTTGTTGGTAGTAGCCGAGTTTGCGGCCACTTGGACCTTAAGCGTGCTTAGTCCTAAGCCCAAGTCCAGACCTGCGTGCAAAAAGTCAAGAAGGTGGGTGGGAGTAGGCGAGTCCGGATCCAAGCCTTTTTCGACCGAAAAAGATAGAATAACTTTTTCCATACTTTATGGTATATGGTGTTAGTTGAAGGTTTCCTAGCCTTAAGTAAGGTTGCAATGACCTTGGTTGAACACCCTAGTGGTTGGAACCATCCAGATGTAAAGATTCAGAGTACTGGGATTGGATGGATGTGCGATCCCTGCGACAGATGGAGAGGTACCAGGGGTATCTTGACTGGCAACTGGGTGCTCAGAGATAAGGCAGTCGGGACCCAAGGGTGTCTGGGCCAGCATGGTTGTACTTCAATTACCGTCACCACTTCTGTCATAAGTCTCATCAAGAATTTGGATATAAGTGGCTGGGGAGGAAAGGCATATGACAGATTGCATTCCCAAAGGCTGGACAGGGCATCCACTGCTTCCGCCTGAGGGTGTGGTATGCGCTAGATGAATCTTGGTACCTTTGTATTGTTTACTGTTGTGAACAGATCCAATTCGGGAAGGTCCCAGTGGGCTATGATCCAACCAAAGATCCTTCAGTTCAATGACCACTAGTTGGGGTCCACAAACTCCCTTGACAAATAGGCGGCTTCCATCTTCAGGTGCCCCGGAAGGTAAACTGCCCTCAGATCGGTGAGATTCCTCTCTGCCCATAGGATAATGGGTTCTACTTACCTTAAGAGGGAGCTGCTGTGTGTTTCGCCCTGGCATTGAATATAAGATACTACCGCTCTGTTGTCCATTCGCAATAATACTGTCTTCCCCTTGACATAACGTGAAAGAGTCACTAGGGGGAGGTAAGCTGGCCGGATCTCCAGGATGTTGGAAACTACACCCTTTGAATTGAAGGACCATCTGCCTTGTATTGCCATGTGATTGCAGTGGGCTCCCCAGCCTGCAGCGCTGGCGTCGGTGGTAAGTGTGGTCCAAAGAGGTACGGCCTAGGGGCTGGGATTTTGTCAGCATTTCTTTCTTTGTCCACCAGAGGAGGCCTCTGTGCATCCGGGTTGTCAGGTATATGCGTTGACAGATATGACCTGTTCCATTGTTTCAGGAAATCCCATTGGAAATGTTTCAAGTGCCAGTGGGTCCAAGGGACCATGGGGATGCAGGATGACATCGTTCCCAAGATGCTCAAGCAACTTGAGGCTGTCAGATGAGATTGTGATCTCACTCTCCTCATCTTCTGCGTGATAAGAGCAACTTTCTGAAGAGGCAAGGATTTTCCATTACACTATGGAGCATTGATTTTGCAGAACATCTAGTAGAGTTGATTGCTGATTCTCCAATGAAGTCTGCCGATAGCTTCAGTTCATCCAAGGCCTTTATTATATCCTCCTTTGGAACATTCTGATGGAGCACTGCTTCAATATTATCTGTCCAAACACGGATAGCATTGGACACAGATGTTAATGCGATCACCGGCTGGTAGGCTCTCTTTAGATCTAGGTCTATCCTTCTGTCTAAGGTTTCCTTAAATGAAGTCATCCATTGGTAGTGCGACGTTTTTCGCCAGGTGTACAACTGCTGCATCCACTGCCGGAGGCCCCTCTAATAGGGCAGCATCCAAATCTGCCAGGGGATATAAACTTTGACAGACGGTTCGTCTGGAATCTTTTTTCGGTCTTGCTCTACTCCTCCTCAATAACCTCCCTGATCTCCTCCATCAGGGGAAAAAAGGCAATTCGTTTTTTCAAGGAAGGGAAGTAACTCTTTGCCATTTTGGATGTAGTGTCAGCCTCTTCCCAGCCGATAGCCTGTTTCACAGCTCGCACAAAGGGTTGTACAATTGCAAAACTAAACCCTGATGCTTCTTGGTCATCTGAGGACTCCTGTGAGTGGTCATCCGCCTCTGTATGCTTGGTGAGTATTGCTGTGCCTGCTTGTGAGGATATGCTTGTTGATGGCCCTGGAACAGAGTTAACTCCATTCTCCACCTGTGTGAGCTCCACAGGATGCTGTGGGATTGCCACCACTAATTCTGCTAGCGAGTCCTTGACAACCTTTTTAAGCAGGTTTGACACTTGCTGCCCTCAGACTCTCTATCTGCTGCGAAATCTCTGAAGCAGCTTTTACATAGCAATTTGTCTGGAAGGGGGGGGGGGGGGGGGGGTAGCCGCAGCCCTGGTATCTTGCGGATCTATGGCGTGGGGAATGTGAAGAGTGTTTCCTCTTGGAAGATGACTTTCCCCTGCTATAAAACATAAATTTACCAGTACAAGCGCACTCTTTTTTTCTTTTTTCTTTTTTAAACTCACTTGCATGTAGGTCCTTTTGGTGAAACGTAGGGTCTTGATCAGAGGGCGCATGACTCATTATGCAGTACTGTTACGAGGAAGCAGCTAAGGAACAAAAGGAGGTACCCCCTTCTTTCCCTTTTTTTTTTTTAAGAAAAATTCTTACCCCCCCCCCCGTACCTTAATTTTATTTTCACCTGGGCAGCAAACTAAGGAGTCCAGGGAGCCCTCTTGAGGACAGGAGTCCAAGAACAGCCAGCGCCCTACTGAGAAGAGCTCTCAGTATTTAAAAGAAATTGGGGCAAAAGGAACATCCCCTAGAAGGTATGGGAAAGGCGAGACTGCCTTTTTCACATCCAAAATGGCTGCCGCCAGAACAAATCGCGCATGCACCGACCGGCGGCCCTAAGACCTAGACTGCCCGGGGGTCCCGGCTCCCGTCCCGATGGCCGCCCATGCGCAGATCGGGGTGGAAGATGACAGAGAGCAGAGAAACATGAGGGGAGACAAAAGAGAGATATGGCCAAAGGGGAACTAGAGGGTGAGGAAACCTGGGGTACAGAAGCAGCTACTTCCTCTGTCAACACCTACAAAAGTCTTTGCCTTAGCCGCAGAACAAAATGTTCCTAGTTAGGAAACTGCTGCATGTCCCAAAAGACCCACAGAAGGGACGCCCTTGCCATTTAGTGCATTTAGCAGCCCGAATCAAGGGACCGCAACCGCGAGAGGCTGAACCCGAATGGAAGCTGCCGACTGCAGAGGTAAGGACGTTCGACCACCATTCACTGACCATGAGGTATGAGGAAAAAAAAAGGAGAATGATGGGGGGACACTAGTCCTTTTTTTTTTTTAGAATATTCACTGGTCCTGAGGGAGGAGCCAAGGCGGAGCTTGTTATAGGTATGCTGCCATGGAGGCACCAGGAAATTATATTGCCTTGTTAAAGCCTATATGAGATTTTAGTGATTGGGTTTATTTATAATTGAACATGTGCACAGTGATATATTTTATTTATTGGAGGTCAATATATTGTACATTCACATCCGTCCCTGCCCTCAAGGAGCTTACAATCTAAGGTCCCTAACTCATATTCACACAGTAGTGCCAATTTAGACAGAAGCCTATTAACCTATCATAATGTCTTTGGAGTGTGGGAGGAAACCAGAGAACCCAGAGGAAACCCACGCAGGAACAGGGAGAACATGCAAACTCCAGGCAGGTGGTGCCATGGCTGGGATTCAAGCGACCCTAGTGCTGACCTACAGTATATATTATAACCGTGGCGGCCCGTGGGTTTTTCTTGGTGGGGGCAGCAATCAACCAACCCCCCCTCCTCCCGGGCCAGCGACATGGACTCATCCAGCACCCACCCCCACCCCGCGATGTGGACCCCCCCCCCCCCCCCCCGCAGCCAGTGGCACTTAACGGCGCCCCCCACGCCCGCTGTCTGCCTGGCGCTTACCCCATCTTAGCGGGTCAGGCAGCAGGTGAAGGGTGTCTTCTCATCCTTCCTAGGCGTCCAATAGGATCCCCTGTACTTTCAGCCAATCCGGTGACAGCTCTCAGACCCCCTTCCCTATCGAACCGGGAGAAGGATCAGTGTTGCAACAGCGAATATTCATTCACTGTTGCAACACATCTGGGTGGGCTCCGGATGCAATGCTCTGCGCCGCGAGGCCACCCTATTTTGAAGCCTATTAGAGCCTCAGTGCTTCAAAAAAACACACCCTCGCCCATCCCTGCCACAGAAATTCATGCGCCCGGCATCCTGAAAGGAACTGGGCACATGGATAGGGAGGGTAGCGGCATGGATGGAGGGGGCAGCGCCTGTGCGCACAATAGACTGCCCGCCCCGGTATTATACGTGTTAGCAATGTGATAAAAATGTGAAAAGATATTTTTTTTCTAGAACATGTTTTTTCATATTATTACATAGATGGCCTTATTCTAATAGTGCTAGTTCACACCAGATGCAGTTCCGTGCACTTTTTTCTGCATTGAGTGCTAGTTCACACCAGACGCAGTTCCGTGCGTTTTTTTCTGTGCTTAAATGCATGCACAGTGTTTTCCATGTATTGCAGTGGCTCTAGTTCACACCAGTACAGTCAGTTTCCAGTGCAGAAAAAATGTAGAGCATGCTGCATTTTTTCTGCACAGAACTGTACTGGAACATAGCAAATTGTCATTTCATATCATTACATTACATATCATCCTCACTTTTCCCCTCTCCCTATTACTGCGTTCATCACCTCTTTATGACTCTTAGCCCACATGCTAACAAAACCAGGAAGCTCAAGCATGTCCCCTCATATAAATCATATTCCCATGTTGCCTCCCTTTCTCTTCTGCTTCTCCTAGCCTCTGGTGATATTTCTCCAAATCCTGGGCCTCCCTCATTTAACAACACCCAACATGCCCATCACCACCACCCCACACCCTCTGGCAGTAGTCGCGATCTACGCAATTTAATCTCCATTTCCCTTCTTCCCAAAACCAGCCTCCCCTTCTCCTGTGCCCTCTGGAACGCCCGCTCTGTCTGCAACAAGCTCACTGCTGTTCACAACCTATTTGTCACTAATTCCTTTAATCTTCTAGCGATCACCGAAACCTGGCTCCCCGAATGCGATTCTCCTTCTCCTGCTTCCCTCTCCCAAGGTGGCCTTCTCTGGACTCATTCCCCTAGGCCTAATGGACGCAAGGGAGGTGGAGTGGTATTCCTCCTATCCCCACAGAGCACCTTCCAGGTTATTCACTCTCCTCCCTCTCATCATTTGAAGCCCACTGTATACATCTATTCTCTCCAACCTCCCTAAGAATTGTTGTGATCTATCGGCCTCCTGGACCACTGTCAGCTTTCCTTGATGAATTTTCTGCCTGGCTACCCTACTTTCTCTCTTCTGAAATTCCCACTATCCTTCTTGGCGACTTCAACATCCCGGTTAACACTAACACTACTGCTACTTCTTCGTCTAACTTCCTCATTTGACCTGAAGCAATGTGTACAGGCTCCTACTCGCACTGATGGAAACACCCTTGACCTTGTCGTCTCCTATCTATGAGCTCCATGCAACTTTTCCAACAATCCTTTTCACCTTTCCGACCACCACCTTATTAGTTTCTCTCTCTCCCTATCTTGCATCACCTTTCCCTCCAAACCATCACCCGTAGAAACCTTCGCCAACTCAACACTTCTCTTCTCTATTCTGCTACTGACCACCTCTATGAAAAAATCTCACCCCTGTCCTGCCCCAACCAAGTCACTACCATCTACAATAAATCTCTGTCCTCCATCCTGGACGAGCTAGCTCTCCTCACCACACACACAAAATCAGGCCTCGACCCCTACAACCCTGGAAAACAGACGACACCAGAAACCTCAAAAAGCATAGACGCGCCCTTGAGCGTCGGTGTCACAAGACAAAGTCTCTCAAAGACTTCAACCAATACAAATCTGCCCTCCATAAATAAAATTCTGGTGTCCACACTGCCAAGCAGACCTATTTTACCACTCTTATTAACACCTTCTCATCCAGTCCCCGTCAACTCTTCTCTACCTTCAACTCCCTACTGCGTCCTCCCCCACTTCCGCCCACTAACACACTCACTGCCCAGGAGGTTGCTAACCACTTCAAAAGCAAGGTTGACACAATTTGTGATGAAATCTCCACTCTACAGGCATCTTCTCCAGTTAACACCCCATGTCAACAAGCACAATCGACACTATCCTTGTTCAAACCTGCTACAATAAACGAGGTTGCTAAACTCCTTTCTAACGCCCACCTAACCACCTGTCCACTGGACCCTATTCCCTCTAAAATACTACGCTCACCCTCTGACTCTATCCTGCACTCTCTAACTCACATCTTCAATCTCTCCCTCTCTTCTGGCATCTTCCCCAATGTTCTAAAACATGCATTGGTCACCCCCATACTCAAAAAGCCATCCCTGGACCCTACCGATCTTAACAATCTACGCCGTATCTCTTTGCTCCCATTTTCCTCCAAACTCCTCGAACGCCTGGTCTACAACCAACTGAGTGACCACCTTAAGAATAACCTTCTTGACCCCCTTCAATCTGGATTTCGCCCTCAACACTCCACAGTAACTGCCCTTCTTAAACTCACAAATGACCTACTAACCGCTAAAACCAATGGACACTATTCTGTACTTCTGCTCCTGGACCTTTCGGCTGCCTTTGATACTGTCGACCACCCCCTCCTCCTCAAAAAAACTTTATTCCCTTGGTCTCCGTGACTGTGCTCTTCAGTGGCTCTCGTCCTACCTATCCCATCACACCTTCAGTGTCACGTACAATTCTACCTCCTCCTCTCCTCTTCCTTTATCTGTCGGGGTCCTCCAAGGTTCTGTTCTTGGACCTCTTTTATTTTCAATATACACCTCTTCCCTGGGCCGGCTGATAGCCTCCCACGGCTTTCAATATCATTTCTACGCTGACGATACCCAAATCTACCTCTCCACCCCCCAACTCACTCCCACAGTCTCTTCACGTATCACTAACTTATTAAGAGACATATCTGCCTGGATGTCACACCACTTCCTCAAACTCAACTTGTCCAAAACCGAACTCATAATAGTTCCTCCCCCAAATGCCGTTTCCCCTGACTTCTCTGTCAAGAGCAATGGCACAACCATCCACCCATCCCCACACGTTAGGGTGCTTGGTGTTATCCTGGATTCTGAACTCTGCTTTTGGCCCCACATCCAATCACTTTCTAAGGCTTGCCGCCTCAATCTCCGCAACATCTCTAAAAGACGTCCTTTCCTAACCAATGAAACCACAAAGCTCCTGATTCACTCCCTGGTCATCTCTCGCCTCGACTACTGCAACTCCCTCCTCACTGGCCTACCTTTAAATAGGCTATCCCCCCTTCAGTCCATCATGAATGCCGCTGCCAGACTCCTCCACCTTACAAACCGTTCAGCGTCTGCCACCCCTCTCTGCCAATCCCTCCATTGACTGCCACTCGCCCAACGAATTAAGTTCAAAATACTAACAATGAGCTACGAAGCCATCCACAACTCTGCTCCCAGCTACATCACCAGCCTAGTCTTAAAATACCAACCTAATCGTCCTCTTCGCTCCTCTCAGGACCTCCTGCTCTCCAGCTCCCTCATCACCTCCAAGACTTCTCCCTAGCTGCTCCCATCCTCTGGAACTCTCTACCCCAATCTGTCAGACTATCCCCAAATCTATCCACCTTTAGGCGATCCCTGAAAACCTCTCTCTTCAGGGAAGCCTATCCTGCCACCACCTAACAACTGCACTTTTTTTTTTTCCTCAATCAACCCATCCCCCACAGTTATTGCCCTTTTGTATCATTTAACCCTCCCTCCTAGATTGTAAGCTCTACCGAGCAGGGCCCTCTGATTCCTCCTGTATTGAATTGTATTGTATTGTACTGTCTGCCCTAATATTGTAAAGCGCTGCGCAAACTGTCGGCGCTATATAAATACTGTATAGTAATAATTGTGTTCACACCACACGCAGTTCCTGTGCCTTTTTGATACAATTTGCTATGTTCCAGTACAGTTCTGTGCAGAAAAAATGCAGCATGCTCTACATTTTTTCTGCACTGGAAACTAACCGGAAACTGACTGCATTAGTGTGAACTATATGCTCTACATTTTTTCTCTACTGGAAACTGACTGCACTAGTGTGAACTAGAGCCATTGGAATACATGGAAAACACTGTGCATGCATTTTTAGTGCAGAAAAAAAGCGCACAGAACTGCATCTGGTGTGAACTAGCATTAAATGCTCAGAAAGCGGTGTCTGAAGTTTGTGAACACTGGTATTCAGATAGGAAACGTGCTGGAAACAATAGGGAGGCGGTCTGCTTATCTTTCCTTCTAAACTTAGTAGTCACCTGGCTGTTTCTGGCTGCAGTGGTTAATAAGCCCCTGGCCTAGAAAAAGCAAGTAGCAGTTGTAACAAAGTAATAACCCAACTCTGGGCTAAATTATTTTTAATGTTATTGTCAGATCACCATCTGGAAGAGAAGTGTGCGTGCACTAATATGCAGGCTAGGAACATCTGCAGTATCCTGTGTGAGCAGGTGCATTTCCGCGAAACCACATGCAGGCGCGTTGCTTGATTTTCTGTATGGGCACCCAATTCCAGAACTCGGGCCAAATGCCCTTTTTGGAGGAAGGAGAGGTGACAGATGGTTGCGAGATGATCTTCTGTTTGTCAGTGAACCCTGCATCTTGATCTTGAGATTTCCTGTTAATGACTCGGCCCAGGATTGGGCCGAGCTCTGTCTGATTCCTGATTGTGACCCCCAACTTATTTTAAGGATTTTACTTTTTTTTTTTAATTCTTTTTTTTTTTGAAGAATCAGCATGACAATTTAAAATTCACAAATACATATAACAACATAGGGTACAAGAAGTGAGACACTGCATGACATTTCACATAAGCATAAATATGGCAAGGGTCCGTGGACTCAACAATTGCAAACGTAAGCTAGGTGGCCATGTAGCATATCCCACCTACGAACAAGGTCATACTCCTTTTTTATTACATATTTTATGGGGGGGGGGGGGGGGGGGTGACTGTTTGTCTTCTAGTAGA
>BLSH010277718.1:881838-894399 GCA_018402905.1 Glandirana rugosa | reverse complement strand
AAAAAAAAAAAGGTTTTTAGGTGCAAGGCGTAATTACACCGTAGGGTGTTTCCTCCCGGAGGTGCCAAGGCTCCCAAACACGGTTGTGTACGTCTAACGTGTCCCGTATCCTGGCCGTCATTCTTTCCATCAATTCCGCATCAATTATTCTAGCATGTAAGTCCTCTAAAGAGGGAGGAAGGCGCCGCTTCCAATGGAGGGACAATATGGTTTTAAAACACATCTTTTGGGAAATTCTGAACAACATTTTGCTTGGGAAACCGCAGGAATTGGCTCAGATCCATGGTAGTGAGCCCAAACCTCATTTCTGTACTTTACCCATGGGATCTCAAAGACACTAAATACACTAAAGGGAAACAAAAAACCAATGGGTATTGCAATTCACAAATTTAGATTATGCTGAGCTACTATAGCTTCTGTCAGTGGAAAGCGTTCTATGATTGGAGGACGGTAGAAGAGACACTTAACATTGGCTGTAAGTACTGCCCACAGTGCTGATTTGTTTTGTTTTTCAATTTTGGCTAAACTTCATCTTTAATAGAGTAAGTCCTTCAAATCAAACATTTAATACTGCCAAATGAACATAATTCTAACAGCTTTTAATAGACTTCTGAACTACGATTGATGCAATGGAGGTAGAAAAACCTGTATTTCCAGTTTAGTGCCAGGGTTAAACCAATCCTGATTAAGGCTTATATGTTAAGCAAAGGGATCCAGCTACATATTCAAAACATGTTAGAGTCAACCCATCAGGTTCTACTTGTAAACCCTAAAGTCATTGTAAAGGTTTGATTTTTTTTTTTAAATAACAAACCTGTTATACTTACCTCCTCTGTGCAAGGGTTTTGCACAGAGTGGCCCCGATCCTCCTCTTTTCGGGTCCCTTAGCAGCGCTCCGGGCTCCTCCTGTTCTCCAACTCTCCCCTCAGGGAAGCGCTTTCCCTGGGGGCAGCCGTGCGGGCGCGCTCCCGAGTCCCGTTGCTGCGCCCATCGACAGCAGGACTCGCCCCCTGGCTCCTGCGTCACTGGACTTGACTAACAGCAGCGGGAGCCAATGCCCCCGCTGCTATAAATCTAGCCAATAAGGACACGAGTCAGCGGCTGGAGTTGCTAGGCTGGTCCCCGGCAAAGGAACGATCAGGGTCAGGTGAGTAAAACGGGGACTCTGTAGTAGAAAAGGTTTTTCACCTTAATGCATAGAATGCAATAAGGTGAAAAACAGCAAGGGTCTACAACCCCTTAAGGACTGGATTAATGCATTAACGATGTTACATTGGGGCTCGTTCACATGTGCTGTGATCTCGAAGTCTAGATTCACACCTATGCGTTTTTTACCACATATTGCACTTTGCATAAATGCACTACAGTCAATTTAACATGGTTTCCTATGGATATAGTTCACATCCATGCGTTTTGCAGCGTTGCGTTTTTTTTGGAAAGGGTTGGGGACTTTTTTTCTCACTGCAGTTTGCATTTTGCATGCAATAGACTTCAATGGAGCTGCACCAGAAACGCAAGTGTTGTGTTCTTACCACAATATGAGTTTTGCGTTTTTAATTCTGCCTAGCAACAAATCCCCTACCCCCCCCAAAAACGCGGGGAAAAAAATGGCAAAAAAAAAAAAAAAAAGTGCAGCCGCATAGGTCTGAACCTAGGGTAAATAGCGATCTGCTTTTGGCATTTGACAGGAGTCATATCACCTCCTCACTGCCTGCTTTAACCCCTTGAACCCTACCAATGCTATGCAACCCTGTGCATTGCACGCGGTTGCGGGGAACTTGCAGAGCAGCCCCATTCACTTAAATGGGTCACAGAGCAACCGCCAAAAGTGATAGGGGGCTGATGTGTTTGCATTGCGGCTGTAGCATGTGTAAACCCTGGCCACTGCATCTAAGAAGGGTAGCGGTTGAGATGCGGTAAAAATGCACCTCAACCATCGTGTTTTATTGTCGCTAAGCCACTAGTGTGAACAAGCCCTGTGGCAGTCCATTCAAATAAATGGGCGTCAACACACCAGAATGCAAGAAAAACTGACATGCGGCATTTTTCCAGATGCAGCGGATCACAGTGCACATTAGTGTGTTATCATACATTGTAGTGTGCTGCAGTGCATGCATAATGGAATAGAATAATAGAATGGCAGCACAATGCATGCATGCATGATGCAATCTGCCCCTTACTGAACAATGTTTAGTTTGCTGAAGCACTGTGTATCATAAAGAACTTGAGTGGCATGGTTAGCACTTATGCCTTGCAGAACTGGGGTCCTTGGCTTCAAATCTCTGCCAGGATACTATCTACATGGAGTTTGCATGGGTTTCTTTTGGATACTTCATTTTCCTCCCTCGTGATAAAGAAATGCTGGCAGGTTAATTGGCTACTGTCTCAATTGTCTCTAGTAGGGCCATGCACAATTGTGATCACATTCCGTATGCTGGTTTCAAGCCCAAGTGTTTGGTGAGGGTTGAGGGAAGACCCTCATAGAAAATTCACCCAAAAAATGATATGGAAAAGGCTTTGAAGCATGTGAGCCATAGGGCCCAGAGAGCTGAATTGGATACAACTGAGCAGACATATACCATACATACATCAATCAAAAGAATCACAATGATTTAACAAATGCAGCTTTCACCTTTTTTTTAATTCATTGTTGTATCGCAGTGCTGCCTTGATTAGGGATGAGCAATTCCATTGAGGTTCAGTTCACTGAGGGTTTGGTGAAACCATACAAAAATGTAAAGCCTCGTACACACGCGCTGATTATCGTACAACCGCACGTCCAACTTTTGTCCAAATGAGCTGTCCGTGGTTCTGTCTAGCGTACTGACGGTAGTCAAGTAATCGCCTGACAAAGCCAAACGTAGTGAAGTGTTACGAGCGTACAAAGAGGAAGTTCAGGTGAATGTGAATTACGAACACAGGTTACACAACCGAACACTTAGTGCCTGTTCACACAGGGGCGACTTGCGATCCCTAGTCGCATGACATTTGAAATCCCATTGAAATGAATGGGAGCCGTCTTAATATACATGACTGAAGTCGCTCCGACTTCAAAGCGACTTCTGAAAAGGTTCCTGTACTACTTCTAGGCGACGTCTATCCAACTTGTGCCCATAGGATTCAATAGAAGTCGCCTCCAAGTCGGATCCCCATCTACATGGAAGTGACTGATTGGTCAAGGCAAAGTTGCCTGGCAAAAGTTGTGTTGTAAAGTCGCCTGAGGTCCTTGAAGTCGCGCTGAAGTTGTGCTGAAGTCACGCTGAAATCGCAGAGCGAATTCGCGCTGAAGTCGGGTCGCCCCTATGTGAATGCAGGCTTACTGGATTCCGAGCATGCGTGTTTGTTTTTCCAACTTTTGTTTGGCCAACTTCTGTACACACAAGCCAAAAATTGGTCAACTCTTTGTTGGCAGACAAAAGTTTTCTAGTCTTCACATACAACTTCTGTTGGACGATAATTGGAAATTGGCTGTCGAATTATGCGTACTAACGATCGGATTATCGTACCGAACACATATGAATTACACAGGTTCTGTGGCTGATTAAGGTGGTAATTAAACTCACTTGGTGCCTTATCTGCATTAAATTAGCCTCAGAACCTGTGTAATCCATATGTGTTCGGGTTTAAAGGGATGAGCAACCATAGCTATCGCCAAACAAACAGCATTTGCAGAATGAACCGGGGGAGGGATTTTGTATGTGGCTTGGAGGGTGACATGGTAAAGGCACAACTCCTTTAAATAACAGGTTTAGGTGATGCCTTTGAGTGGAAGATGAAGCTAACTAGAACTATTCTTAAATATCTTCCCTTCCCCTCCTCCTATCATTCCTGTATAAAAGAGACCTGTGCACTTACCTTTTTTTTTTTAATCTGCTCTGGTCCGGTCACGTAATCCTGCAGCTCCAGCAGCCCTGTGTCAGACAGCAGCTGCTGCAGGGGAGAGGAGGAAGTGCTGACAATGGATGGGTCATGGGAGCCTATGGGTGATGTCATGGCTCCGGGAATTCACAGCTGCTGTTGAGTGCTCCTGTAGGGAGCTGCTGGATCACATGACCACACTGCGAGGGCTCTTGCTAGGAAAATAGTAAATAACCGCAGCACTAGAGTTGCCACCTCATCCCTTTAAACCAGAACACATATTAATTACACAGGTTCTGTGGCTGATTAAGGTGGTAATTAAACTCAGTGCTTTGTCTGCATTAAATTGGCCTCAGAACCTGTGTAATTCATATGTGTTCGGGTTTAAAGGGATGAGGTGGCAACCCTACGCAGCACTGGCCAGCAGACTCAGCTTCACACTACAGCGACTTGGGATCCGACTTGTGTCGCCCCAAGTTGCTTGACATAAGAAATCCCATTGAAGTAAATGAAAGCCGTCTTAATGTACACTACTGAAGTCACTCCGACTTCAGAAAAGGTTCTGTACTACTTCAAAGCGACTTCTATCCCACTTGTCTAGGGTTGCCACCTCATCCCTTTAAACCCAAACACATATGAATTACACAGGTTCTGAGGCCAATTGAATGCAGATAAGGCACCGAGTGAGTTTAATTACCACCTTAATCAGCCAGAGAACCTGAGTAATTCATATGTGTTCAGTTTTAAAGGGATGAGGTGGCAACTCTAATTGTGCCCATAGAATTCAATGGAAGTCGCTTCCAAGTTGGATCCCCATCTATATTGAAGCGATTTTAAAGAAAAAAGAAAATAATTTACACAGGTAAAAGGAATGATGTCAGAAGAACTATATTCTCTGATTGGCCACAGGCAAAGTCGCCTGGCATGGAGGTCGCTTTAAGTCACGTTGTAAGTTGTCCAAAGTCATGCTGAAGTCGCATTCAAACCGCCTACAAAGTCGTGCCTGAATTCGGATCACCCCTGTGTAAACCGACTGTAAGGGTTAGTTCACCTTTACCGAAAACTGCCTACACAGATAAGGTGTGATTGTAGATAAAAGCAAACTGTGCAGCTTTGACCAAAGTTGAATAATGTCCTTGCTATAGGCAGAGGCCATTTACATACCTCATAATGAAGGACTAAAAAACTTCCAGGAAGTTGTTATAGATGTTGCCCAGCTGTTAAAGTAGAACTATAAGGCCTCATACACACGGGCGTTTTTTGACGCCACGCTTTTGGGCGGGTTTTTGCAGCTCTCCATGTTATCCAATGGCCCTTTAAAAACGCTGATGTTTTTGAGCAGTAGAGGGCGTTGGCGTTAGTGAGCTGTTTCTAGAATGCGGGACCAGCGCGTTCTGAGGCTGTAACGTTTTGGCGTTTTTGACGCCGATGCCGCAAAACGCTCACTAATGCCGTACCGGCGTTAACCAGCGTTTTTGACGCCAGCGTTTTTAGGTTAAAAAATAGCAGAGGAATATTTTTTTTTAAAAAACGCTGATGCAAAACGCCGAAAAAAACGCAGATTTTTCCAAAACGTCGGACCCGACGTTTTGCTTATTTTTTCTCATACGCCCGTGTGTATGAGGCCTAAGCAAAACTTATTTTTTTCATTCTGGATAGAGTAAGGGAGAGTTAAAACACCTGTCAGGTTTCTAGGGAAGGGAGATTTAGAGCCGGTTCACACTGAGGCGACTTGTCAGGCGACTCAAGTCGCCTGACAAGTTGTCCCCATGCACTGCAATGGAACCGTTCTAATAGGAGCGACTCAGGTCGCTCCGACTTAGAAAAAAGGTTCCTGCACTATTTTTGGGGCGACCTCAGCGCGACTTGCATTGACTTCTATGTAAAGAATTCTCCTTGCAAGCCGCGCTGAGGTAGCCTCGAACGGTGCGACTTGCTTTGCGCTGCAACTCGTGCCGCCTCAGTGTGAACCGGCTCTTACCTTTGCTCCCTGTCCCATAAGGCCCATACACACGATGAAATTTCGGATGGGAATTTCCGTTCGACAGCCTATCGTTCGACTTTCGGATCGTTAGTACGCTCCTTTCGACAGCAGATTTCGCTTTTTCGGACGACAAAAGTTGGTTGTGCAGGCTATAAAAAAATTTTCGTACAACTCATTAGTACGGTTTTCGGCTGAAAAAAAATCATACGATCACGACTACGCATGCTCAAAAACAAAAAAATACATGCAAAAAGATTTATCACATTACGTCACTTCTTACGTGGAATTTTCGGATTGTTAGTACGCTTTTCACTTTCGACATGAGACAATCATCCAACAAAAAATGGACATTCTGTCGTCCGAAATTCGCATCATGTGTACAAGGCTATAGCCAAACAGGAATTTAAAAGCAATCCCTGCAAATTAAAGGAATCTTTTGGGGACCCCCCAGGTCACCAGAACTAGTGTCCCCACTGGAAGATTTCCCCTCTATTACTTTTCTGGGGACAGCCCAAAATTTGGGGTTTTCTTTTTCACTTTCAGGCTGGGTTCACACCTACGAGAATTGGATGTGGCTTACACTGCGTCCAATTCGCATGACACTTGAAAACACATTGTTTTCAATGTGTCAGATTCACATAGGTGCGGTGCATTTGCACGTGTGCGTATTCTGTGCAATGCGATGCGAATTCCCAGCCTATTAAGTTCAATGAGAACGCATCTAACACAGAGATGGCGCCGTACCGATTTCCAAAGGTAGTATCTGTACTACTTTTGGCAATTTCAAGTGCAATTTCCATTGATATCTATGCAGAAACCTGCACAGATGTCTCTGAAATCGCACCTGAATTTGGGACTGACATGCGGGAATGAAACGGTGCGAGTTCAGCTGAACTCGCATTATTTCATTCCCACACCAATGTGAACCTAGGCTAAAAGTCACAGTAAAAGAAATCTCCAAGGAATGCCTTTAATTTGCAGGGATTTGCTTTCACTTCCTGCCTGGCTATGGGACAGGAAGTGAAGGGAAATTTCTGCAATGTGAAATAGCGGGAAAAAAAAGTGACGGGGGTTATAACCCTCCCTTATTCTATCCAAAATGAAAAACAAAAGGTTTTTCTTATAGTTCTACTTTAAATTACAACGTGGTATATTCATAGGCATGCGCAGGGGGTGTGCCAGGTGTGCCTGGGCACACCCTAATCCCTACATGAGGTGCCGATTCCCCCTACTGCCCGGGCTTCCCCAATGTTGCCCCCTCCCCTGCAATGCTGCTGACTTACCTCCTCTGCTCTCCCCCAAGCTGCTGTGGGGGATGTTTCAGGATGGAGAGTGGGGAAGGGGCTAGTAAATATGTCATTTACCAGTGCCTTTCTGTTTCTAAATGAACACAGAGAACACACTCACTCATGGTGTTCATTCTTAACTGAAGCATAGAAAACTGTGTTTACAATGCTTCAGCTTGTGAATGAACAGGAAGTTGCTCAGCACAGAGCACTTCCCATTCATTCGCTGCTAAGCAGCACTATGGGCACTGATAGGTGGCACTAATGGGCACTGATAGGCGGCACTGAAGGGCACTGATAGGTGCCACTGATGGGCACTGCTAGGTCGCACTGATGAGTACTGATAGGCAGCACTGATGGGCACTGATAGGTGACTCTGAAGAGGAGGCCACTGATTGGCAGCACTGATGAGCACTGATTGGCAGCACTGATGAGCACTGATTGGCAGCACTGGTGGTCACTGTTGGGACTGCACTGATAATCAGAACACTGATAATCAGTGCCGATGTCCCATACAAGCCATCATTCGGCTATAGTGGGCGATACAACAGCTTAAAGGTATATACAACAAGGTTGTAGAACAGCTTGTTGTATGATCACCTGACCATTAGTACGTGCGAACAGCCGACGTGCGACGGTCGTACAACAGAAGTTGGATGAGCAGACTAGAAAACTTTTGTTGTACAACAAGGCGTTGTACGACTGTTGTAGCGTGTGTACAGAGAAGTTGGGCCAACAAAGCTGCACGTGCAAAACACACATGCTCAGAAGTCAGGAACGTCCGGAAGTGTCCGTTCGTGTAAACCAGTCTTAATTTTGGCAGCGAATTTCGATTTCGTTTTAGTCTTAGTCTTTTGACTAAAATGGCATTTTAGTTTTAGTCCCATTTTAGTTTTCTGCAATAGTTTTAGTCGTATTTAGTAGACTAAATCTCCAGGACATTTTAATCGACTAAAATCATTTTAGTCTACTAAAACTCATCTTAGTCTTCTAAAATCGAATGGGTTTAGTTATATTGTAATGCATTATTTAAGCATTTCCCTACAATTTCTAAACTCATTATATACTGCTGGAGTGAAAACTAATATGTTATTATTTATGGTATTGAGGTATGAAAATGCACTACAGACCAGTGTTAATCTTGACGTCACATTTCAATTTAGTTTTAGTCTTTTGACTAAAATGGCATTTTAGTTTTAGTCCCATTTTGATCTTTGGACTAAAATGGCATTTTAGTTTTAGTCATATTTTAGTCTTCTCGATTGTTTTAGTTGTAGTCATATTTTAGTCAACTAAAATGGTATTATGTTAGTCGACTAAAATAATTTAGTCGACAAAATTAACACTGGTGTAAACCTAAGTTCCTAATTCACAAATCACATTCACCTGAACTTCCTCTTTATACGCTTTTAAGGCCTCATACACACGGACATTTTTTGACGCCGGCGTTTTCTGGCAGTTTTTGCAGCTCTCCATGTTAGTCAATGGCCCCATAAAAACACCAACATTTTTGAGCTGTAGATGGCATCAGCGTTAGTAAGCTGAAACTAGAACCCATGGCCATTGCGTTCTGAGGCTGTAACGTTTTGGCGTTTTTTGATGCCGGCGCTGCAAAACGCTCACTAACGCCAACTAACGCCGTACCGGCTTTAACCGGCGTTTTTTAACTCCAACGTTTTTAGGTTGAAAAGTAGCAGAGGGATGATTTTTTAAAAAAAAGACGCCTATTAACGCTGACGCTCACTAATGCGATGCATAATGCCAAAAAACGCAGATTTTTTTTCCTTGACGCCGGGCCCGACGTTTTGTTTATTTTTTAAGAAACGTCTGTGTGTATGAGGCCTAACACATCACTACGTCCGGCTTTGTTGAACGATTACTTGACTCATGTCAGTACGCTAGACATAACAGCCAACAGCAGGTTTTGGGAAAAAGTTGAACGAGCGGTCCTACGACCGTTGCACCGTGTGTACGAGGCATTAGACTACCAATATGCTTAGTGCTCAAGCACTGATGGGAAACAAGCTCCCCCAGTAGCACCCTGGTAGGGTCGCTGGCTACAACAAAGGAAGGAACCACAACACAGGCAAGGTGGAGAAAGTAGAGACACTGTCATGTTGCCCTTTATGTCCAGGTGACAGTGTCTCTGTAAAGCTTCTATGAGATTATAGTGATTGGGCTTACAGCTACTTTAATGGCTCCATCTTTCTTTATCCGGTTGAGGGCTCTGCCATAGGTCAGAAAAGCATCACCATATGTCTATGCATGGCCTTCCCAATATAAACACCTATAATCCGTAAATAGTCTAAAAATCTACACATCAGATGATTGTAAAGCTCTCAGCTGTTCCTCACTTTGGCCCATGTCTCTCTTCCTCGTTCATGAAGTTTTAGCAGCTATAAGAAAAGACTAAAAGTGTACTACTTAACTATAAGGTCTAATACACACGGGCTTATTAAAAAAAATAAGCAAACTGTCGGGCCTGACGTCAGGGAAAAATTGCCGTCAAAAATGCGATTTTGTCGGCATTTTGCATTGGCGTTAGTGAGCGTCGGCGTCAATAGGCGTTTTGTTTGAAAAACATTCCTCTGCTATTTTTTAACCTGAAAATGCCAGAGCTAAAAACGCCAGTTAACGTCGGTACGGCCGGCTCAGCGTCAAAAATACCAAGAAAGTTACAGCCTCGGAACGCGCTGGCAATGGGTTCTACTTTCAGCTCACTAACGCCGACGCCATCTACAGCTCAAAAATGTTGGCGTTTTTATGGGGCCATTGAATAACATGGAGAGCTGAAAAAAATGCTAAAAAACGCGGGGCTAAAAAACGTCCGTGTGTATGAGGCGTAAAAGGTGTTAGAAAAGACTGCTACAAAGGTAAGTCTGGTCCATTCTAAGTATGGCGCAGAAACGTTTTCCCATGTAATTATCAGGGGGACCAACAAGGTCTCGCGCATAGAGATAAATTCACTAATTTCAATGTCCACACTTATTTAGTGCTTTAGTTGCCAAATGATAAAAAAAAAATGTTGCACAGCTGGTGCAACGACACATAGAAACTTGTATGTATTCATTTCAGGCTTTTAGGCAGGGTTCACACTTGTCCAACAAATGGACCGACATTGTGAGCACAAGTCTCATGACGTCACCAAATCAATGTTTCCCTATGAGAGCCGTCTTAACTGCTCCGACTTTGAAAAAGGTTCCTGTACTACTTTGGTCCGACTTTGGTCCTACTTCAGCCCATTGAATATCATTGAAGTCGGATCAAAGTCGGATCCTTCTTCTAACCATCCGACTTGTGACATCCGACTTGGTGATTACAGCATTAGCAAAGGGAATTTATCTCACACTGGGATTGTTTTGATTGGTGAAAGGGCAAGTCACTATCTCAAAGTCAGAGCAAAATCTTATCTTGTTCATTCAAGTCGGATGTAAGTAGGACAGAAGTAGGACCGATGTTGCAAGGCAAAGTAGGATCAAAAGTCTACTCCTTGCTAGTACCGGGTTGGACTCATGGTGGTTGGCTGGTGGGCAATTTTTTTTTGCGGGGGGGAAAGCAACCCCCCCCGAGAGGTACGGCACTACCACCACTAGCCCCCCCTGGCGGTGCAGCACTACTACCACCCCCCCTTTTGTCTGCCCATCGGTCCGGCACTTACCCCATCAAGGCGGCGGCTGATGGGCAGTGGCTTCTCTGCTCCTTGGCTCCTGATCTGTCCTCTCCTCCATCTTCTGTGCGTCTCCTCCTCCTAGGGCGATAGGCGTCCAATAGGATCGACTGTCCTTTCAGCCAATCGGATGACAGGTCTCAGACCCATTTCCTGATTGGCCGGGAGGAGGATCAGTGTTAGAATAGAGAATTGTCGTTCACTATTCTAACACACTTGGGTGGGCTGAGAGCGCACTCTCAGCGCCCCTAGCCCACCATATTTTGAAGGCTATTAGAGCCTTTGGCTCTAATAGGTGCTTCAAAACCCCCCCCCCCGCAATTGTAATTCATGCGCCCGGCGTCCTGAAAGGGGCCGGGCAAATGGATATGGGGGCGGCGGCAGGGATAGGGGAGGCAGCAGTGGCAGAGATAGGGGAGGCGGCCTTCGTGCGTCCTTAATGGATGGACCCCCTTTTGCCTTCGGAACTATGTTAATTCTTTGTGGCATAAATTCAACAAGGTGTTGGAAATATTCCTCAGAGGTTTTGGTCCATAGTGATATGATAGCATCACGCAGTTGCTGCAGATTTGTCCATGATGCAAATCTCCCATTCCACCACATTCCAAACATGGATCCATGCTTTCATGTTGTTTACACCAAATTCTGACCCTACTATTTGAATATCGCAGCTGAAATCAAGACTCATCAAACCAGGCAACGTTTTTCCAATCTTCTATTGTCCAATTTTGGTGAGCCTGTGCAAATTGTAGCCTCAGTTTCCTGTTCTTAGCTGACAGGATTGGCATCCGGTGTGGTCTTCTGCCGCTGTAGCCCATCTGCTTCAAGGTTCGATGTGTTGTGCATTTAGAGAAGGTATTCTGCATACCTTGGTTGTAACGAGTGGTTATTTGAGTTACTGTTGCCTTTCTATCATCTCGAACCAGTCTGCCCATTCTCCTCTGACATCAACAAGGGATTTTTGTCCACACAACTGCCGCTCACTGGATATTTTCTCCTTTTTGGAATATTCTCTATAAACCCTAGCGATGGCTGTGCATGAAAATCCCAGTAGATCAGCAGTTTTTGAAATACTCAGACCAGCCCACCTGGCACCAAGAACCATGCCAAATTCAAAGTCGCTTAAATCCCCTTTCTTCCCCATTCTGCTGCTCGGTTTGAACTTCAGCAAGTCGTCTTCACCACGTTGCTGCCAGGTTATTGGCTGATTAGCAATTTGTGTTACTAAGCAATTGAACAAGTGACTCCCCTTAACCGCTTAACAACCGCCCTATAGACAAAAGACGTCTACAGAGCGGTTGCTTAATTCTGGGACGTCCTCCCAGAATCGCGCTTCCCGCGTGCCCCCTGGGGCGCGCACACGGGAACATCCGTGACCGTCGGGTCCGCTGTGAGCGGCCTTTCACCACGTGATCGCGCCGTCAAATGACGGCGTGATCACATGTAAACAAGCCGGCGGAAGCCCCGGCTTTTCTCTCCTCTCCGCACCGATCGTTGCATCTGCAGAAAACAGATATCCCGCCAACAATTCGCCAATTCCCCTCAGTGAACAAGTTAACGAATCATTGTGTTTAACGATTAGTCGGTTATTGGACCGTCGTTGCACCACTTCTGCTGAACGACTTCAAGTTTGGCTCGTCGTCTTACCCCTTCTTTCCCCTAAATTCGCTGAAACTTAAACCGTACCAAGAACCACGGTCCACCCGACCAGACTCATAAAGTTTTTGACGACTAGATGACCCTAAAAGTACGTGTCGGTAGCGATC
>BLSH010277718.1:865594-879539 GCA_018402905.1 Glandirana rugosa | reverse complement strand
GAGATAGGCCGTCAGTAAATCAAGTGTGATCAATATTCAGTGATTGGCACCATAGCTTGTAGACTCTATAACTTTCACAAAGACCAAATAATATACACTAATTTGTTTTTTTTTACCAAAGATAGGTAGCAGTATAAATTTTGGCCAAAATTTATGAAGAAAAATTACTAATTTGCAAAATTTTATAACAGAAACGAAGAAAAATTCATTTTTTTACAAAATTTTCGGTCTTTTTTTAATTATAGCGCAAAAAAAAAAAAAAACCCAGCGATGATTAAATACCACCAAAAGAAAGCTCTATTTGTGTGAAAAAAAGGACGCAAATTTCATATGGGTACAATGTTGCATGACTGAGTAATTGTCATTTAAAGTGTGAGAGCGCTGAAAGCTGAAAATTGGTCTGGTTGTTAAGGGGGTTTAAGTGCCCAGTGGTCAAGTGGTTAAAGGGTAGCTCTACTTTCGTAGGGAAAAGAAAAGCAAATAAAAAAAATAATATAGTGTATACAATTACAATTCAAGTAATATTGTAATTTCATTTTATTATTTTAGTAATAATTACTTTTCCTTTTCAAGCTGCAGCGCTGTAATTTGCTGTAAAATTCAATATGGATACCTGGAGGCATTCTGATGGTACAGATGGTGTATAGAACATCCCCTGAAAATGAAATTTCCTGCTTGAGTGATTGGCTCACTGATTTTCCCAGAAGTCTGCAGTCAGATACAAATCAGATTTTTGGCATCCCCTGCAAGAAAAAGGAAAATTAAATCACGGCTCCATTCACAGTTGTGCGACTCCAAAGTTGTGCGATTTCTATTGCAACGTTACATTGCAACTTTGATGCAACTTTGGATGGGTGCGACTTGGATGCGACTTTGGCTATTGGCTATGACTGTTGAAAAACTGTCACATTGATAACATTAAGATGCAGCTTTCATGCAAATGTTTTTGAGTTTAAATTGCAGTCTTTGGCACTCAAGTCACATCAAAGTAGTGCAGGAACCTTTCTAAAGCTGCTGCAACTTTAAGTATGAACAGCTTCCATTGAAATACATGGGCTGCGACTTGTCATGCTGCTTTGTGTGTCCAAAGTTGCATGGCAAATCTCAATGGAGCCTAAAGGAATGCAGACCCTGCCACTTTCCTCATTAGGGCTCTGCATGTGCAGCAGCTGATTGATAATTATAAAATCACACCTATACATATTCACTTTACACGTAGGCACAGACAAACAAACAGCTATTTATTCAGAATAACAAAAGGTAGGAATCGGCAACAAAGTTTGCCAAAATCCTTGCAATGTACATACATAGATCACCTAGAGGGGAATGTTTTTTTCTCAACAAAAGTGGAGTTTATTATTATTATTATACAGGATTTATATAGCGCTAACAGTTTGCACAGCGATTTACAACATGAGGACAGACAGTACAATTACAATACAATTCAATAAAGGAGGACTCAGAGGGCCCTGCTCATTAGAGCTTACAATCTAGGTGAGAGGGGTAAGTGGAACAAAAGGGAATAAAAATACAATTCTTAGGTGTGGGTAGGATAGGCTTCTCTGAAGAGGAGGATTTTCAGGGATCGTCTAAAAGCTAATAGAGTAGGAGATAATTGGACAGATTGGGGTAAGGAGTTCCATAGGATTGGAGAAGCTCTGAAAAAAGTCTTGGAGGTGAGCATTGGAGGAGGTGACGAGGGAGCTAAAGAGCAGGAGGTCTTGAGAGGAACGAAGAGAACGATTAGGTTGGTATTTTGAGACTAGGCTGGTGATGCAGACACAGAGTGATTGGTAAGATTGATGAGTCTGGCAACAGCATTCATGATGGACTGAAGGGGGGATAGTCTGTGTAGAGGTAAGCCAATGAGAAGGGAGTTGCAATAGTCGAGGCGAAAGATGAGCAGGGAGTGAATTAAGAGCTTTGTTGTGTCAGGTGTCGGACCCTCCAGGAATGAAAAAAGGAAGTTGACTCAATCATGGAAGCGGAACGATGAGTTGCCCAGGCCAGGGACAAATATGATAAATTTAAAGATATATGGGCAGGTTGGCAATACTATGCACAGGAGATCACCCTGACCGGACAGAATACAACCATTCATTTTTACACCATTCCGAGCATGCCCCATGAGGACCCCCTGGAGCCGAGGGGATATCTCCCCCTTTCAAGCACAACATTTGATCCTGACACCCTCCGATGTCTCCTGGGAACACATTTTCCTTTATTTTTTTTACCATTTCTTGTTTTACATTTTTTGTTCCTTTTTCTTTCTCCTCCTCTCCAGTTGTTCTCCCCATATGTTCTCAGTTCGATGGGTCTGCAGATTTGACTGGTACAGATGGACGGGCGACCAGTACTCCGACAAATCCAACAATAGACAGAATGTCACTAATCATGGGTCAGTACAACACCGCACTCACTCGATGGTAATGTGGATGTTTTATGCCTGCTCGGGCCCACTCTCCGCCCCCTTGTAGTGCCCACCAGCTGATGGCGCGGGGGTGGGCGCGGGCGGGTTCACCTTGGGTCTTGCTACCCTGGACCCCGCCATTGGGTAAATATTACTATTTGTCCAAATGCTCCATGAAGGCTCATATGTTATTCCTAATTGATGTAACGTACATTTGTAACCCTTTATCAGCCTTGTTTACTGACCTATCTGGATAGTTCCTTTTGTTTCCCCTATGTCATGTAATTTTTACTGATGTAATGTTAAAAACTTAATAAACTTCAATTATTTAAAAAAAAAGAGATTTGTTGTGTCATTGGTTAGAAAGGGACTTATTTTGGAGCTGTTGTGGAGGTTGAGGTGGCAAGATTTGGACAGTGATTGGACGTGGGGCTTAAAGGAGAGTTCAGAGTCCAGGACTACGCCTAGGACCTTGGCATGTGGGGCTGATAGTTGTGCCATCGATTTTGACAAAGAGATCAGAGGAAGGGGCACGTGGGGGAGGATAGTTTGAGGAAGTGGTGTGACATCCAGACTGATATATCTGTAGGTACATTAATAATACGTGAGGAGACTGAGGGAGTGAGCTGAAGGGTAGAGTTACTCTTTAAGCAGCTTATGATCTAAGTTCCCTATTTTTCTCTGTGCTGCACTACATCTTTGTCAAAACCCAGTGAACAAAAGGAACCGTGAAATCACAGCACACAAAAAAGTGCACTAGGTACTTGTGGTCCAACCTCTGAAGAAGAAGGACTGCGATCCATGAACCACCCAGGGCGCACAGCTCCTGACAGATGAAAATAACTCTAGTCCATCTTGCTGAAACTAGGCAGACTCCAGTCCCTAGGGACCAAGTGAAGCCAGTCTTCCAAGTACTAGGTGAGGCCTATACCAAAGAAAGGCCCCAGTTAGGGGAAGTAAAATTACCCTGAAGGTCACAGGTCCTCCTGCCGACATCAAACAGGAAACACAAGATGCAACCTGCACCCTCCATCTCTGTGGAGTGAAAAAATGCTCCAGAGCTAGCCAAAACACCTGTCCAAGGAAGCGTGGTGCAAGAGAATAATTGTTAGTGATGGACCAAGTGCCAGTGACTCTCATTAGGTTCCTAAACCCATAAAGTTATTCTGACACCACTCTCAGGGAGCACATCCACAGGAGCTTCTTGTATTCCCCAGCCCCTGACCAGAAAAGGGCAGCCCTCTATCCCTACCAGAAGGCATTAGTGCTTAGGGAGAGTCCTGCCTACAACTGGGGACAAGCCTGGTAAACCAAGTCATGATCAACCCGGGAGAAAAGGATACATCCCCAGCACCCACCTATTACACCAGGAATTACTAACTGCCATCCCGTCTGCATAGGACAACAGTGTTCTGTCCCCAAAACACATAAAACACATACTACACCTGATCTTAACCAGGAGGTCAAAAAGTGATGGATACATACCAATACTAGGGTATAGGTAGTGTTCTGTTCCCCAAAATTGATAAGAAAGGATACTACATTTGATCTAGGCCAAAGGCCAAAAAGTGATGCACACTTACCCATACTAGGGCCAATTAACACATCAGCATGTCTTTGGAAAGTGAGAGGAAGTGAAGTAGATGGAGGAGTCCCATGCAAGCACAGGAAGAACTTGCAAACTCCATGCACAGTACTGGCTTAGTACTTAGTACGAATCGCCGCGCTAAATAAAATATTTCCAAAAAATTGTATATCAGAGTGCTGCTGCTTAAAAGTGAACAAATGCATAAAATTGAAAACCTGTGAAAATAAATAGTTTTTAGCGCAATTCAAAATCCACTTCAATCGCATGTATATAAAGATGGTCCAATATGGACTACACAATGTGACATAGACTATAAAGTCTATGTGCTTAAAAGACCAATCAAAATAATCAAATTCCACTGTCCATAAAGTGCTTCAAGGCTGGTGTGATACCAAGCCTGGACAATCCTACACCAATGTCACCACGTGAGAACTTTAAACACACTGAGGCTCACCAGACGTTCTGAGGTCAATCAGCATATCCAATAGAATCTCCAGCAGAATATTCAACAGAATATCCAACAGAGCAAAACTGCTTCCTCCATTTTCCCCTTCCAGTACAGTTGCTCATATGGGAAAAGGCAGAAATGACCTCTCATTTCTGCTCATTTTCAACCTATCACTTGGTTAAAAAATCAGCTTTAATAGTAAAAAATGCGCTTACATGTACAAAACTTTAAACGGCCATTGGTATATCATATAGGAGCGGTTTTATTACCCGTCCGTGATTGCCGCTTGGTCTCACTCAATCGCAGCGTCACCACGGCTCCAATCTGCTCAGCCTGTGGTCATAGTAGCGGTATTTATTATAATACACTAAAACTTTGCTTCTCTGCCTTTTGGCTAAGATCAAGTGTAGTATCTGTTCTTATCAGTGATCTAGTGGAGGTTATGTGCTGTCATTCTGACCTGACCAAGGCTGGAGTGGTGGCTATGAATCTCTGCTAGAGTGATGAGGGCTTGGAAGGTTAGTACCGGCTACAACAGAACCCGGGGCACCCACAGGCAGTTGGGGCAGCATGGTAATTCCTGGAAAACTGGAAGAGCCCATTACCTCCTCATTTAAACGTTCTACCTTTTCTGGCCATGGGCTGGGAAGGCAGAGGGTACGCGGTCTCTGTGCCCTCTGGGAGTGGTTGGGGTGCTCTTAGTAACACTTGGGTGTGGGACCCCACAGTGTGAAAAGGCACAAGGTCACAGTCACCAAATTGCTTTTCCTTTGCACTGTGTCTTTTAGGGCTGAGACTTTTGGCTTAAGTCCGGGGCAATTTTTGTCTACCAGGCCTCAGGGCCCAGCCAGTGCACAATCTGCAAGGCCACTTTTTTATATTCTATTTTTTTCCCCACATTTGTCACTTTTTCACTTTTGTGTGTGTTTTTCTCACGGATCAAGGGTGTGAGTCCTCGGGCTTGCCTTGACATCTAGGGGGAGTATGTGTGGCCCTCAGATTCTCTCCTGCCCTGCCCCGGGGGGGGGGGGGGGGGTTCTCTCTTCGGGAGAGCCCCTAAACCAAGTATTCTATGGCCGGCTTCAGCTGCCTTTTGGCTAGGCAGACTATTGGAAACCCCAATCCCTGGCAGGAGCCCTGCGCCCCGGGAGATCAGGTTACAGGTCCTACCCCTTCGGGGGGGGGGTGGACTAAAAGCACACCCTTAAGTGCACTTTTTAGTGTGTGTTTGTACGTGCATGTTTTTTTGTTCACTTACGGTTTTTTTTCAGTTTCTAGGTTTTTGCACCACCACGGACTAAAAAAAAAAAAAATCCACCATAACTTTCATCCAACCTTTACATTGCTGCATTTCCAATTTTAAAAAGTCAGTATAAAGGAAAAGTATTGATTAAAAAGGTAATTGGGAGTCAATCAATCATTTCTTGGATATTGGTTATTCATAATCCATATAGCTTCAGGCATGGCAGGTGTATCACTTGCCTAGAGATGAGAAGGCATGGGAAAAATGCAATAATTTTTTTGTTTTTTTTTTCCAGAAAAATTAAAAAAAAAAGTGTGGAATATGTTCTTTTACAATGATACTATATCTATGACATGATATTCTGAGACTTTATGTAACGTACTAAATTATTGCAAGTTCTTTCAACTGAAGACAAGTAAATGCTGGAATACAGTTCAAGTAACACTTCTCAATGCAGATCTCCAACACAAGACATATTTCTGCCACTAGGGAGTTAGCAACTAAGGATTAAAATGAGGCTTGGCTAAATCTAACTGTGCATGCTCGAGATTAGCCAGCGGCATATAAAGAGGGCGGAAGCAATAACGAGCTGGATGCGGAAGAGAGGAGCCAATATGGCACAGGCTTCTACAGGCATCCGAGGAAATAAAAGTAAGGTAAAAATATATGATAATAACATATTTAAAAGCAGCTGATATAGCGATGTATCTTGTGGTGACTTCAACGATTGCCCTAATGTTTATTTAGATACAAGGTGGCTGAGTTTACTACCGCTTTAAATGGTTTGTCTCAACCTCCTAAACTGACAATTTTGCTGGATAACTTGGTCTGTTAACCGGTTCCTGACCGGCTCCCGTACATTTACTGCTGCAGAGTGGCGCTGTCCCGCGAATCGCCGTTTATAAACGGCGGCTCGCTCATGCACGGCTAGCAGGCGGGAGCGTGCCGCCGGCGGTGTACTCTCGTGCCCGCCGCACTCTGCAGCAGTGTGGCCGCAGGTCTGGCGGACTCGATGTCTGCCAGATACCCGCGATTGGCCGGGAGAGAAGAAAACCCGGGCACCGACGATGTAAACATGGCAGTTCCCCGTTCTGTCAGGTGGCATGTAAGAGATCTACTGGTCCCTGTCACTGGGATCAGTTAGATCTCTTATGCCCCTGGCAGCCCAGCCCCCTCACAGTTAGAACAGACCTAGGGAACACAGTTAACCCCTAGATCGCCCCCTGCAGGTTAACCCCTTCACTGCCAATGACATATACATTGGATATTTACATTTCAGATCGCTGTATAAATGTCATTGGTCCCAAAAAGTGTAAAAAATGTCAGACATGTCCACTGCAATATCGCAGTCCTGATAAAAATTGCAGATCGCCGCCATTACTAGTAAAAAAAAATAAATAGTAAAAACGCCAAAAATTAATTCTCATTGTTTGTAAACGTGGCAACTTTTGCGCAAACCAATCAATAAACACTGATCGCGATTTTTTTTACCACAAATATGAGGAAGAATATATATCGGCCAAAACTGATGAATAAATTAGTTTTTTTGTATTTTTTTGGATATGTATTATGGCAAAAAGTAAAAAATATTGTTTTTTTTCAAAATTATCACTTTTTTTGTTAATAGCGGTGATCAGAAGTGACACAGAGGGGATGAAATACCACCAAAAGAAAGCTCTATTTGTCAGAAAAAAAGGGCGTCAATTTTGTTTCGGTACAACGCCGCACGACCGCGCAATTGTCAGTTAAAGCGACGCAGTGCCGAATCGCAAAAAGTGCTCAGGTCCTAATGTGGGAAAGCCTTCTGGTCCTTAAGTGGTTAAAGGAAGTTGCAAAATAGCAAATAAATAAAATAACTGTCCCAATTAATCAATGAAAGAATGTGAAAAAAAAGTCTAAAAAAAGAACACTAATGCAGTCACCATATCTAAGGACCAATAAGCTGCAATATAATACTTTTTTTTTTGGATTCAATAGTTTAATAGTGTTTAACCGCTTGCCGACCATATACTGTATATATATATATATATATATATATATATATAGTGACAAGGCAGCTCTCCTGCGCTGGATCATGTACGTTTGTTTCTGGGGTGCCCACACGGCGCAGGTGGGCAGCTCCCTCTGTGATAGATACAGCGGGAGCTGATTGGTGGGTATGGCAGACTCAATGTCCGCTGGCACTTGACTATGCCTCGGTAAACAAGCAGATCGCTGTTCTGTGTCTCTGCTAAACAGGGGCACTGATCCATGCCTTCTAGTACAATAGTACAATAGGGGTGAACATGTCACCACGTGTTGTTTTCCCGGAAGGACGGGCATACGAACGCCGGCTGGTGATACTGTTCTTTATACGATCGAATTGAGACATTTTAACTGTAAGTGCATTACAATTTTATCCAATAAATGCTATTATGGATTTACACTATGGGAGCCTTTAGGCTCTTCCTGTGAGGAGATATGTATGAAGTACAGGACCTATCCTAACATCTGATGATCCCTCAGTTATCCCACACACCCTGGCTGGTATTTATCTTAATGCAGACTTTTTCTCATATCAATTTTATGAGGGGTAGCGCAGCCAATTTTCCAAATAATTATAATAGGGGTGAATTGTTGTTTAGAGGGGGAAGTGGAGTGCCCACATCCCTAATACAGAACACTAAAAGACACAGACCTCTAAATGGGACCAACAATACTGTATATATAAAAATGATAAACTTTATAGGTACTGTCACGTACCTGGTGGAGATTGAGCTATAGAGGGGGCTTCTCTTTCACTTTTTGTCCAACACCCCTGGTAGCGATGAAAGTGGGTGTGGGGACACGAGGGCCGGTATAACAGGCAGTGCCAGCTGAGGTTTGCAGAAAACAGATGACTGTGGATCACCAGGCAGGAACCAGGAACTGGAACACGGTGAAGTTTGATTAGTAGGCAGGAGCGTAGCCAGGACATAAGCCAAAAGGGCATCAACAGTCGGGCAGCGAAGGTACAGGAACATAAGGCAGAAGCAGAGTCAGGATACAGGCCGGAGTCAGTACACAGTCAGGCAGCAGGGCACAGAAGCACAAGACAGGAGCAGAGTCAGAGTACAAGCCGAGGTCACAACAGGCAGGAATTCAGGGATAGGTCAAGGGCAAACCAGGTCAAGCATGGGTAGGCAAATAGACCAAGTCAAGGCACAGGTAAACAGGAACTAGCTGAAGACCACTCAGCAATCTGTTCATGCCACAGTTCAGCTTAAATAGGCCGATTGGTGCCAGTGCGTGCACGTGTGCATAATTCTTCTTGGGCACACGCTAATACGTTTGCGCATGCGCGCCAATGCCCGTTCTGTATTGAGCCCTTGCTTATAATTACGAGCATAAACATGTAATGAACTTCTGGTTCTAACTGAGCTTCTCTTACCAGTACATATTAAAATTAGAATCCATATACAATGTTCAGCACAATTTATGTTGATACTTAGTTTGCAACCTAAGTAAGTATCTATACAAGTTGGGCTGAACATTGTATACCACTAAGTACTATCAGCCCTTATACCTATATTTTTACTTCATCCATTAGACAGGCCTTCTCTGTGAGGACAGTGTGCACTTCTTGGTGGGGCATCTCTATCCCCCAGTGGGTAAATGGACGGAAGCTCTGGTGCCTCCCAACAGGTGGCTCCCTGGTGACACCCAGCTGCAAAATTTCCTTTCCCCTTTGGATTTTATATGAATGCGGTCTTGTGCTGAAACCCCTCTAGACTCATGGGTTAGTGTTTTCATACATTGTGAACAGCATATAATATGTTAATAGACAAATCATCTAATATTATAATATTATCCTTTCTGTTGTAGATAAATATATTGACTATCATTTGCCCCTGAAGAAGAAAGCTATAACATGTCAAAATCGAAAAGCGTTGGGTAATTTCTGTACCCACCAGTACATGGGTTGACAGACCTACATGGGTATCTGCACTTAGCCTTTAACTAATTCTCTGTAACCGCATCAATTGATTTAACATTGTATATGGATTCTAATTTTAATATGTACCAATAAAGTTTATCATCTTTATATATATACTTGAAGCTGTTGATGCCCTAAAAGTCTATTTTGAGGTTTTTGTCTTTTAGACCCCTTTCAAATTGAGGCAGTTTTCAGGTATTTTAGCGCTAAAATTAGCGCCTGTAAAGTGCCTGAAAACTGCCTCTCCTGCCACCCCAGTGTGAAAGCCCGAGTGCTTTCACACTGGGGAGGTGCGCTTGCGGGACGGGAAAAAAAGTCCTGCAAGCAGCATCTTTAGGGCGGTTTTGGGAGCTGTTCAGATTTGGGTAGCGCTTCCAAAACGCCTGAAAAGCGCTTCAGAAGCGCCGCAACACGGGCGCTTTAAACCCCTTCTTGGGAGTTAAAAGCGCCCTGCCAATGGGCGAAAAGTGCCGCTAAAATGATGGTAAAGCATCGCTAAAACAAGCGGCGCTTTACCGCTAGCGCTCGGATGGCCCCAATGTGAAAGTAGCCTTAGTGTTCTCCTAGTGCAAGCACCTCCCCCACAGTAGTAAAGCACTGGTCAGGCACACATTTAACCCTTTGATCGCCCCGATGTTTGCCCCCCATAACCACTTCCCTGCCAGTGTCTAGTACAGTGACTGTGTATATTTTTTAGCACTGATCACTGTATTGGTGTCATTGGTCCCCAAAAAGTGTAAAAAGTGTCAGTTAGTGTCCTGACTGTTCGCCGCAATATTGCAGTGCCCCTATAAGTCCCTGATTGCCGCCATTACTAGTAAAACAAAAATAAATAAAAAATTCGACAAAAATATCCTATAGTTTGTAGACACTATAACTTTTGCGTAGACCAATCAATATACACTTATTGGGATTTTTTTACCAAAAATATGTAGCAGAATACATATTGGCCTAAATTGATGAAGTAATTAGATGTAGCGATGCCCCCAACCTCCAAAGGCCTGATGGTGACCTCCAGAGTCAGGGGCAGCTGACATTCCTCCTCAGAGTACAGGTTACTGGTCATGGTGGGTGTAATGCAAGTTGAACCCATGGGTGCCAGTCCCTTTTTGAATGCAACAAAAGAGATTTTAACAAGAACTGGGGGGAGAGCGCCCAGACACCCTTAGGCAGATGCAAAAGCAATTGCCAGGCTCCACAGACCAAAAATAGTAATAGGCAGACAGCTATACAGGTAGAGGGCCTTTAAGCTGGATGCAGCAAACTGTATTTTGTAGAACTGCTGTCTCCTATAGCAACTGAACTTTCCACAGTCAATATTGATCTGCACATGTAACTCACAGTATCCCGTTGTAGATCTTTGCTCACATCTCCCAGTATCCTACTGTAGATCTTCATACTAAGCTCCCAGTCTCTCACTAGACTTCCAAGATCCCAGCCGCCCCTGGATCCCCTAAGTTCTTCCACAGCTAACCCGCTGTATACTCATCAAGCTTCACCCATGCTACCCGCTGGGTAGCATGGTTGAAGACTTCCATACATTGGCTTCCATACAGACTTCCATACTTCCATACACTGGTCTCTGATAACAGGAGTGGTTGTCCCTTGGTGGCAACTGTGTCCCCTTGATCCACCCTTGCTTCTGGTAACAGGAGTGGTCATCCCATGTGGCAACTGCTTCTCCTTCACCACTGACAACACTCGGTTCCCCATCCGGCTGAACCTCTGCAACTTGGTTAGGCTCCCGACCTGAAGCCCCAACCCCGCGCTGCTTCTCTAGATCTTGGATAGGCCTCGGACAGCCTAGCAGCCAGGTGCTCCCGGATAGGCCTCAGGCTTCTGACCTAGCAACCAGGAGCAATACAACACACGTCCACCCATCCACCCAGACAGCCGTCCAGGTAACACAGAACCCAGATCGCCTGACTCCTCCCAAATAAATAGGCTCTCCCAGAAGTCCATGGGGCCAAAGAGACTGCTACCAATTGGCTGGGACAACCTATCCACTCCTAACCCGAATTCACTATGCCCTTGTCATTCTGATGCCACCTAGTGACAGAAGAGAGAGGTGCACCAGATTCAGGTTCAGGGCAAAAGTCAGTGGATCGCCCTAACAATTAGCCAGGCTAGTTACCACCTAGTACAACTAAACTTGTGAGCAGCCCTGTGTAGGACCAGGGTGCTACATAGATTTTTTTACAATTTTTCATTGGATGTGTTTTATATCAGAAAGTAAAAAATATAGATTTTTTTCAAAATTTTCAGAAAAATAAAAACTGCAAAGGTGATCACATACCACCAAAATAAAGCTCTATTTGTGGGAAAAATAGGACACAAATTTTATTTGGGTACAGCATCGCACGACCACGCAATTGTTAGTCAAAGTAACGCAGTACCGTATCGCAAAAAATTGCCTGGTCATGAAGGGGGCTAAATCTTCCAGAGCTGAAGTGGTTAAAGAGAAAGTAAACCTCACTGTATTGTTTGTACCTATAGGTAAGCCTATAATAAGGCTTAACTGTAGGTACTGTAAATATCTCCTAAACGTGCACCGTTTAGGAGATATTTACTGTATGCCCCTTCGACTACGTCATCGGTGTATGCGCTCTGAAGGAGTGGCCGTCCTTGGCGTTTCATCAGAGCTGTGTGCCGTCCGTGACTGGCGGCTCGCACATGCATGCTCGGGATTGACCCCATCATGACTCCAGCCAATCACAGCAGCAGAGCCTGCGAAACTGGAAGAAACACTGGGGAAGATGTCAGCCGTCTCAGTGGTGTGCGGGCGCAACTGCGGAGGCTTTGTTCTAAGGTATTTTTTTATAACGAGCTAGTATGCAATGCATATTAGCTTATTATGCCTTTACCTTATAGGGTTTTTGTGTGTGTGTGTGTGTGTGTGTGTGTGTTACAACCACTTTAAAGTGCATTTCTAGACAATATTAGATTGTAAGTAGAGCTGCCCGATTCTGGCCAAAATGAGAATCACAATTTTTTTTGCTTAGAATAAAGATCTCGATTCTCTCACGATTCTCACGGTGTAACATCATCTTTCACATTATGCAAAAAATTGGGCTAACTTCACTGTTTAGTTTTTTTTTAAATTTATGAAAGTGTAATTTTTACCCAAAAAATTGCATTTGAAAGACCGCTGCGCAAATATAGTGTGACATAAAATATTGCAACGATCACCATTTTATTCTCTAGGGTCTCTGATAAAAAATATATATATAATGTTTGGGGTTCTAAGTAGTTTTCTAGCAAAAAAATAACTATTTTAACTTGAAATCAAGTGCCAGAAAAAGGTTTGGTCTTTAAAGCTGAGTTCCAACCACAAATACATCTTTAATTATTTAAAATCCTCTATGCATGATGAATCACCTTTGGAAAAAAAAATGCTTTTATACTCACCCTAAGTGCCCTGTTGCTATGCGGTCCCTGTAATCTTCCACTTCCTGATCCACTGCACTCCGCATAACTTCCTGCCTCGTCTGGGCTCATGGGAGATGTGAGTCATCATTTCCCATGAGGCATTGGGCATCCCTGAGCTGTAAAATCGCGTTATTTCCAGACAGGAAATGACGTGATTTTGTAGGGGAAAGACATGTTATCTATGTTGCCATAACAACGGGGCGGGACCTTCCTCCATTGCTGCCTATTGTTATGGCAGTGAAACATACACTCGAGATCGAGAGGTGCATGCTGGTTACCCAGCATGCACCTTATCCAGGAAGAGACTCAAGGAGGGTGCGAGTGGGCTACACATGCCCACAGCTAAGATGGGAACTCCCAGTAAAGAAAAAATCAGCAATGTAAGTACAAAATAAATAGGAAGACTTCCCGGATTTTAAGCTATCAATTACTTTATTTGTGCAATGAATATTAACTAGGTGGATGCCAGCAAAAAAAAAACTTATGTGAGCGGAACTCCGCTTTAAGTGGTTAAACTGACTTAAAGTGGAGTTCCACCCATGTAAGAGTCAGCAGCTACAAAAAGTGTAGCTGCTGACTTTTAACAATCGGACACTCACCTCGCTTCTCTCCCCCTCCTCCCCGCGGTGCCGGCATCACAGGTGTGGGCAACCGACTTTGGCTTCAAAGCTGGGCGCGCACTGCGCATTCGTGAGTCGTGCTGCGCCTTGTGACTGACATATCTTCTGGGACCTGTGACGCATCCCAGAAGATCGCCAAGAGGGAGGGGGGAAGGTGGACTTCCTTCCCTGAGCCACGGCGCCAGGGGAGGAAGTGGACATGGGACCTTGTGAAAACAGGGTCCCTGGTCCGAGTCCCTTCCTTCAGGTGGA
>BLSH010277718.1:842319-865584 GCA_018402905.1 Glandirana rugosa | reverse complement strand
ATTTTGTAGGGGAAAGACATGTTATCTATGTTGCCATAACAACGGGGCGGGACCTTCCTCCATTGCTGCCTATTGTTATGGCAGTGAAACATACACTCGAGATCGAGAGGTGCATGCTGGTTACCCAGCATGCACCTTATCCAGGAAGAGACTCAAGGAGGGTGCGAGTGGGCTACACATGCCCACAGCTAAGATGGGAACTCCCAGTAAAGAAAAAATCAGCAATGTAAGTACAAAATAAATAGGAAGACTTCCCGGATTTTAAGCTATCAATTACTTTATTTGTGCAATGAATATTAACTAGGTGGATGCCAGCAAAAAAAAAACTTATGTGAGCGGAACTCCGCTTTAAGTGGTTAAACTGACTTAAAGTGGAGTTCCACCCATGTAAGAGTCAGCAGCTACAAAAAGTGTAGCTGCTGACTTTTAACAGTCGGACACTCACCTGTCCCTCGCTCCAGCGATGCGGTCGCCTGAGGGCTCGCTTCTCTCACCCTCCTCCCCGCGGTGCCGGCATCACAGGTGTGGGCAACCGACTTTGGCTTCAAAGCTGGGCACGCACTGCGCATTCGTGAGTCGTGCTGCGCCTTGTGACTGACATATCTTCTGGGACCTGTGACGCGTCCCAGAAGATCGCCGAGAGGGAGGGGGGAAGGTGGACTTCCTTCCCTGAGCCACGGCGCCAGGGTAGGAAGTGGACCAGGGATCTTGTGAAAACAGGGTCCCTGGTCACCCCCCCCCAAAAAAAGACATGCCAATTGTGGCATGTCGGAGGGTCACCTTCCATCACTGTTGCCAACCTCCTGCAGCATTTTTTACTGACAAACCATGGAAAATTTACTGATGGAGCACATTTTTACTAACAACCTAAAAATTGTCAGAATGTTGATTAAAAACTAAGACAATCAATATTTAAACAGTATAAACACAATATGGAAACACTGACAATACCTATAACAAGTAATATCCCTGATTTACACTTAAAAAGTCAACAAGCATGACAAAGTATCAGGTCCTGATATTTACAAACAGTTTTAAAAAATCACTGACTTTTACGAACTGTCTGTAAATTTACTGACGGTTGGCAACCCTGCCTTCCATTAAAGCGGAAGTTCCACTTTTGGGTGGAACTCCGCTTTAATTCACAGACAAATTACAATGTTTTGTAGTTAACTCACAAATCTTTTGAAACTTGGCAGACTGCCTGTTTTTTTTTTTTTTTTATAACTCTAAGCTGGCCCTTGTCACATAGAATCAAGGAAATGTCGGGTTGAGATTGTGAGGGGGTTGAATCGGGATTGCGATCTTTTAACGATTAATCATGTAGCTCTAATTGTAAGCTCTCATGAGGAGGGCCCTCCTAAACCTTTTGTATCGGAATGCGTGAAAAACGTGTGTCGCGCTTGCAGTGCAGACCAAATGTGCCTTGTAAACACTCATTTTGTCACGCACCAAAATACATATTTAACCACTTCCCGACCGCCGTATGCAGAATAATGGCCGGGAAGTGGTTGAGTTATCCTGACTGGATGTCCTCAGGATAACATGCCGGCGTGTGCCCAAGGGGGGCGCGCATCGCGGCGATTGGTGGTCTGGGGGGTCAGTCTGACCCCCTGCATTACCGTGATCAGCCCTGACCAATCACGGCTGGTCACAGTGTAAACAGGAAAGCTGTTTATCGGCTTTTCCTGTACTCGGGTCTGCAGACCTGAGCAGTGGAGAGCCGATCGGCTGCTCTCCTGACAGGGGGGGTTTGTGCTAATGGTTTATCAGCGCAGCCCCCCCTAGGATCGCCACACTAGACCACCAGGGAGCCTGCCCAGGGACCACCAGGGATGTGCCCACCCAGGACCACCAGGGAGCCGACCAGGGAGCCAATCAGGACCACCAGGGAGACCACCAGTTAAGGGGCATAGTGCCCAATATGGATGGCACTCAGTGCAACCTTCAGATGCCACCCTAGACCACTAGGGAATGGACCCCTATCAGTGCATCTGCCCACCAGTGCCCCTATCAGTGCGTACCAGTACATACCAGTGCCACCTATCCGTGCCCACCAGTGTCACCTATCAGTGGCCAGTGCCGCCTATGAGTGCCAATCAGTGCCGTCTATGAGTGTCCATCAGTGCCGATTATCAGTGTCCGTCAGTGCTGCATATCAGTGCCCGCCAGTGCTGCATATCAGTGCCTGTCAGTGCTGCTTATCAGTGCCGCCTATCAGTGCTCATCATTGTTGCATGGAAGTGCCTCATCATCAGTGCCCATCAGTGCCGCCTCATCAGTGCCAATCAGTACTGCCATATCAGTGCCCATCAGTGTAGCCTCATTAGTGCCCATCAGTGATGGAGAAAATGTGCTTATTTACAAAGTTTTGTGACAGAAACAGAGAATTTTTTTTTTCTGTCTTTTTTTATTTGTAGCGCAAAAAATAAAAACCGCAGGGGTGATCAAATACCACCAAAAGAAAGCTCTATTTGTGGGATAAAAATTTTGTTTGGGTACAGCGTCGCACGACCGCACAATTGTCATTCAAAGCGCAACATCACTGAAAGCTGAAAATTGGTCTGGGCGGGAAGTGTTCTAAGTGCCTGGTATTGAAGTGGTTAAAAAACACACAACACTCACTACCTGAAAATGTGCGGGGGCTTCTGTTGGCGTATTTGTTGCTCATTGAAGTGAATGGACTCACGTGTAGCGTGACACGCAGGTGTGAAGAGATTTCCTCTCACTTCCTGTTCCTGTCTTTAGGACAGGAAATGGAGGTAAATTTCCCTATGGGTACAAAACCACAAAAAGAGACCTGGCAGGTGTTTTAGGTCTTCCTTACTCTATCCAAAAAGTAAAATAAAGACTAGACTTTGTGGTGTCTCTGTTTATTAGCTATGGAAGGTGTGCTGTATGGAGGACAGAGGGATTTGTGTGGATTCCATGGACAGCTGGGTCCATACAGTATAATTCTATGCAATGACCTCTCCCCAGGTCCATACACAGTAATCTCATTACAGACCAGACAAGGCTTCAGCACTAAACCATCAGTATCCATAACAGCACAGCACAGCCAGCCCCGCCCCCGTCATGTGACAGGCCGCGTCACCTACGCCATGTTGTCTGGTTTGCGGAACTACATGACGTCACGCCGTGGGAAGTCCCGGGAGCCCCCCCATTGACTGCCTCCGAACGCATTTTAACCTCTTCGCCCCCAGATGGCGCCGCCCGATGGCTCCCAGCAGTACGTTTTTGCTCGCAGCTCGTGATCGGGTGGCCGCCGGCGCACAATCAGGTGAACTAGACGGGAAGAGCTGGAAGGCTTCGGCTCGGTTGCCTGAAACTCTTTGGGCCCCGTTAGTCATGTGAAGTCCACTGTGTGGTGGAAACCAAAACAGGCACCTGTAGGGGCAGCTAAAGGTTTGGGTCCTTTGCGTTGAATTCTGTGGGGAAGATCAGGGGGCCTCTAAGCCTGGAAAGACCCCGAATTTAGGAGTCCGCAGAGGCGCCTGCAAGGATATTGTACATGTGTCTTGTGGTGTTTCGGGCCGTATGAGCGTCCACCGATGAGGAGAGAGTGTGTCCCTGTGAGCTGGGACTGCGGCCCCCCTCTCACTAGTCCCTAAGCTTCCTAGTTGGAGCAATGTGTGAGTACAACTCACTTTTCCTATTCTCATTGCACACTGAGGGGAGAGACTGGGAGCCACATGTGTCCCCTAGGGGCCCCGAGAACCTGGAGAAAGGGGCTTATGTTCACACGGGGAGCACCAGCAACATTCTCTTGGATGGGTCTCCAATTTCAAAGTAGAACTAAAGGCAAAACTTTTTTCCCATTTTGGATAGCGCAGGGAAATGTTTGTCAGGTTTTGTGGCATCCGTGTTCCATAGCGGAGATTTCTCTTCACTTCCTGGGTAATAGCCAAACAGGAAGTGAGAGGAAGTCTCCCCAATGAGATACAGATAGGGAGATATCCCTTCACTTCCTGTCTCAAAGCCTAAATAGGTAGTGGGAGGAAATTACCCCTGAGGGAAGCAGAGAGATTTCCCTTCCTGTCCAAAAACCAGAACAGGAAGTGGGAGGAAATTTCCTTTAAGTGAATACAGATGGGGAGATTTCCCTTCCTGTCTCAAAGCCAAAACAGGAAGTGGGAGGAAATATCCTAAAGGGGGCACCGATGGGGAGATTTCCCTTCCTGTCTCAAAGCCAAAACAGGAAGTAGGAGGAAATGTCCTCAAGTAGACCCTGATGGGGAAATTTTTTCTTCAGTTCCTGTCCCATAGCCAAAACAGGAGGTGGGAGGAAATCCTTGCAAAGTAAATGAATCCTGTTGTGGGGACAACTCAAAGTGTGCAGTTTTCTTTCAATGATAAAGGTAAACAGGACAAATAGAGGGTGAATCTCCCTAACGGGGGCACAGACAGAAGTAAAACTGATAGGTGTTCTACTACCTCTCTACTCTGTTTAAAACTACAAAAAAAAGTTTTTTTCTAGTTGCATTTCAATGAGGGCTGCACCGTGCTGTGCTGAGGGTCCGCCAGACTCGATCGAACACCCATGGAAGGTTTAGAGATGCCTCACACAAAATCCTTCATGTAGAATAGAGAAGGGGTTATAACCCCTGTCAGGTGGTGATCGCTGTCTGTGTCCCCGCTTGGGACATGTCAGGGTGACCACACAGAAGGTAAACAGTTGTCACTGGAATAGGATGTGAGGGGAAATCTGCCTGGGGACACCTGTTTTGATGACAAAAACTGTCCACACACACACATTTTTTTCCCGTTATTCTCAGTCGGCTGTCAAAACACTCAATCAGCGCCTGCATCTGATTGGTTGCAGTCATTGTTCAGCTGACTGTTTTACATCTGCCGCCTTCTACAAAAGTCAGTTGAGCAATGCACTTTTTTTGAGTTGGATGGTGCCAACAAGGACACTCGCGGCTGAAATTTTGTTTACCCTGCAAGCTGATGAAAGAAATCTATGTGTGCATGAGCAGCTTCAGTCATTGAAACCGGTGTCCCCATTGAAACACTTCCTCCTCACTTCCTGGTCCAGTGACAACTTCCCATCACTTTCTTTCTCTGTGGTCACAGGAGAAATTATCTGGGAACTATAGAAAACCTTTATGCTTCCCAGATGAAG
This sequence comes from Glandirana rugosa, assembly GCA_018402905.1. Classification (NCBI taxonomy): domain Eukaryota; kingdom Metazoa; phylum Chordata; class Amphibia; order Anura; family Ranidae; genus Glandirana; species Glandirana rugosa. Next base: position 860,459 of record BLSH010277718.1, on the reverse strand, counting down.
GCCTCCTGTGTTTAAATGTATATCCGTGAGTTTTCCTCTCACTTGCAGCTGTCTCTGAGACAGGAAGTGAAGGGAAACCACCACAATGGGACATAGACAAAAAAAAAAAATCCTGATGGGGTCATAACCATCCCATATTCTTTCCACCTGTTCCCAAGCCCAGGGACCAGGAGTTCTATAGCTAGCCACACACAGTCCAATATTGATCTGTGATGTTGGATTGGATAAATGAGGCTTTCCCCACTCTTCTGAAACATAAAAAATATTGCAAATTACTGAAACAAAATCCACGAGGGAACTGGGTAATGGAGAGCACCAGGGCCTTATGACACCAAAGGGGAGTAACACATAAACAATATAAAATTAAATATCTTTATTTGAAGATGCTAAAAACATTCGCTATAGACATCATTGTATAGGGAAAGAATTATAAACAATGTAAACACACAATCGATAAAAGAGAAATTGCACCATATAGCAATGTTTCTGATTGTAGAATTCCAAGAGGCCCCTGCAATTATTTCCCTATACAATGATGTTTATAGTGGATATTTCTAGTATTTTCAATTACAAATATTTAATCTAAATTTTATATTACTTTATGTGTTACTCTCCTTTGGTGTCCTAAGGACCCAGTGCTCTCCATTCCCCACTTCCCTCGTGGATTTTGTTTTCTGTACATGTTGTGTGGCTGACACCTACCATTGGCATGTTTATAGCTGTATTTAGGGACGCATTTATATAGTGCAGATTATTATAATACAGGATTTTTATAGCGCCAACAGTTTGCGCAGTGCCTGCTCTACAACATGGGGGGCAGACAGTACAGTTACAATACAATTCAATACAGGAGGAATTAGATGCTGCTCCTAATTAACAAAATGGGCAATCGGTTCATTGGGGGTGCAAAATGTGGTGCAGCTCTGTATAGAAACCAATCAGCTTCCAGTTTTTTCTTTAAAAAAAAAAAAAGCTTAAGGCCCCTTTCACACTTGTGCGACTTTTCCCGTGACTGCTAGGTCGCATGACAAGTCATACCCCATGTTTTCCAATGAGTACCATTCATATCTGTGCGACTTCAAAGTAGTCCCTGCACTACTTTGGTCCGACTTTGATGCAAGTTGAGGTCCATAGACCTCAAGTTTACACAGGCATTCCCTGAAACCGCAGTAAAATTGCGCAACTTTTAAGTCGCGGAAGTGTGAAAGGAGCCTCAAGCGGAACATCAGTCATTTTTTTCATCTTTTCATCTATTAAATCATCTGCCCTTGTTTTAACTTTGGATATTAAATCATTTTTTTTCTGCCAGTAAATACTGTATACAGCCCACTTCCTCTTTCTTGTCTGGTCATTAACCTAGGCTTATGACATCATGCACAGCTCTCTCTCTCTCGTGAGAGTTTGCCAGGAGGTGAGGATGAGTCAAAAGAGGGCCAATGAAAGCTGCAGATTTGGAGGTGTGTCTGTAAATCCAGGAAGTGAACAGGTAGCAGCTTCAGCTGCCCACAGTTAAAATGACTGCAGCTAGACTTAGTGAAGGGAGATTTTTGTAACATATTTGGCAAGTACAGAATCACAGTACATATAAAATAATATGCATAGTGGTTGGAGGGAAGCTTCAGAATGGCAAAGATGTTTTTATTACGAATTATGTGAGCAGGCGGCAGTTCCTCTTTAACCACTTCAGCCCTGGAAGGATTTACCCCCTTCCTGACCAGAGCACTTTTTGAGATTCGGCACTGCTTCGCTTTAACTGACAATTGCACGGTCGTGCAACGCTGTACCCAAACAAAGTTGACGTCCTTTTTTCCCCCCACAAATAGAGCTTTCTTTTGGTGGTATTTGATCACCTCTGCGGTTTTTATTTTTTTGCGCTATAAACAAAAAAATAGCGACAATTTTGAAAAAAAAAACCCAATATTTTTTACTTTTTGCTGTAATACATGTCCAAAAAAAATGAGAGTATACACTGCAGGCGATGAAAGGGTTAAATGTGTTCTAACTGTATGGGGGCTGGGCTGAGTGTGGGAGGAGAGAGATCGCTGCTCCAATATACTGGGAACATAGATCACTCTCCCCTGTCAGAACGGGGATCCGTTTGTTTACATTCACGGATCCCCGTTATGTCAATGCGGGGGAGCAATCGCGGATGGCCAGCGGACATTGAGTTCGCCCCACCCACTGATTGGCTCCCTCACTAGCCAGTGAGCGCGCCTCCGCGCACCCACAATACACGTTCCCGCGCCTGTCACCAGGTGACGGCGATTCGTGCAGGAGAGCCATGTTGCTGCTGTCAATCCACGGCGGGCGGTCTGCAACTGGTTAACTGAACAAGCTGAAGTTTGAAGAGCTCTCCAGTTTTAGTAAATCAACCCCTCCACCGTGTCTGTGACTGGCTATACGTGCCAATCTCTCGGCCATCCCTAACATTCACTTTGCTAAGTGAACAGCCTCTACTTTTTAGAAAATGTACCCCACAGTGTGTTTTCAGCACCGACTGAAATGTAACACAAACTGTGCAAGTGCTAGCATTTCCGACATGCGTAGAAAAACCTGAAAATCTTTCTACATAAATGTCCTAATTATTCTCCATAGAGATGATATAAGGTGCTTATAGTAAAATAAGGGACCCTGCTGTCTCCCCCATTAGCAAAATGGCAGTGGAGAAATAATACCATTCCTAATGTCCCCCCCCCAACTAGAACTGTAATAGTGTGTTGTTCATGTGACACGGGTGCGTTCTTGCTGAGGTTTCAGTGCTTTTCAATGGGGAGCTGTGTTTTTGGTTGAGTTTTTTTTTTTAACAGACCAGTGTGAAGGCATACATAGAATTTAAAGGGATATTTTTTTTCTTGCGCTAAAGGTGCTGATAATGGCCGACAATAAATTCATATTCATTTAAATTCATGATATTAAAAAGTCAAATAAAATACAATCAATATGTATATTTTTAAAAAAAAAGTTTGTTCAAGTGCATCCTGAATTTTTGGCACCAAAATTTCCACTCGGTGCACCTCTAATATATATATGTGTGTGTATATGTATGTGTTGCAGCATCTACGTTTTACATTTTTTTTTTTTTAGCCCCCTTTCAGATTCCCACCAATACCTCTGTTGATCCTGCCAGTGAAGTCCACCTAATGCAGTTTCCTGTGATTAGGGTGGCAATGATGCTGCACTGCCCCGGAGTTGAGAGCAGATTTGCCATTTTCATGTACGCTGCCACCTACTTCAACTACAGCGGGATGAGGATATGTTACAGGGGTACATGGTTATCAGTATTGTTACTGCTGAGTTAGGGCTTGTAGCTTGTTTGTCATCACCTAGTCCTTCTACAATGCTTTCTAGATTGACAGCACGGCCTCTGTTGCTGAGACCCTCCCATTGTGCCCTGCAGAGCCTGGGAAGGGGATCTAGTGAGACACAAATGGAGGAAGGTCAGGGGAGGTGAAGGAAGTATTTTTTTTTTATTACCTTGAGGTTTGTGCATCACATAGTAACTGGATTTGGTTAGACTGTTGTACAGTAAGTAGCCTGTAGTTGTACTTCATCAGCATGTTGCAGCTATCTTCAGCCTCTCATTAGGTGTAGTGGATTGTACAGCCTTCTCTGTGCCCACATCCTAAGTGTAGGGAAGTATTGTTTTCAACCTGCTCTCTTGTATGCTGTGCCCACTTTTATGGGGCTTTAGCATTGTATGTGAGTGCATGTATGTACCTGCTTACCATTCCCTAATGTTTCCTCAGGCCTTGGGACCTAGAGGCACTTCAATCTAGTGGTTTAGGTCTATTCACTGACTTTTTTGGTATACAGTGATCATAGTGCTTTTAGTTTGCTCTTCTCTCCTTGTCTGACATGGGCTTCTCTCTTGCACAAGTCCTTTGTATTGGATTGGGTTCACACCAATTCTCAGAACATTTGGAAACATGTTATTTGCAATGGGTCTGGTTCACATATGTGCGTTGCATCTGCACTCCGCATTGCACAAAAATCATGTGCTTTCTCTGTGCAGAGCGAATTGCAGGCACATAACCTTCAATGGGAACGCATCTGATTCGCAGATGTGTTCCGTTGGGAACAGAAATCTCTCCCCCTTCTCCTACGCCCCCCCCCCCTCTGCCAGGTCAGCTGATCCTCAGCTACAACAGAGAGGAACCGCTGAATGAATACATTTTCTCTTCGCACAGAAACCGGAGCTGCAATTCGCACCCAAATGTGAACCAAGCCTAAATGAAATTTGCTCTTCCACTTGTAGAAGTTGGACTCTGTGAGATCTATAATGTAAAATAGAAAATATAAGCGTGGGGTTATTTGCAGACAGAAGTTAAAGTGGAGTTCCACCCTATTAGGCCTCATACACACGAGCGTAACTTAAAAAATAAAGAAAACGTCGGGCCCGACATCGGGGAAAAAAAACACGGCGTTTTTTGGCATTATGCATCGGTGTTAGTGAGCATTGGCGTCAATAGACATTTAAAAAAAAAAAAAAATCAGCCCTCTGCTATTTTTCAACCTAAAAATGGCGGCGTCAAAAAAAAGTTGGTTAACGGCGGTACGGAGTTAGTGGGTGTTAGTGAGCGTCAGTGAGCGTTTTGCGGCGTCGGCGTCAAAAAAATGCCAGAATGTTACAGCCTCAGAACGCGCTGGCCTTGGGTTCTAGTTACAGCTCACTAACGCAGATGCCCTCTACAGCTCAAAAATGTCGGCGTTTTTATGGGGCCATTGACTAACATGGAGAGCTGCCAGAAATCGCCGGCGTCAAAAAACGTCCGTGTGTATGAGGCCTTAAAAGTAGCTGCAAAAAGTGTAGCTGCTGACTTTTAATAATCGGACACTCACCTGTCCCAGGCTCCAGGGATGCAGCCGCCTGCAGTGTCGCTCTTCTCCCCCTCCCCCGCCCGGCACTGGCAACACAAGTGTGCTCACTGCGCATGCACGAGTTAAATGACTGACGTATCTTCTGGGACCTGTGACGTGTTTTTTTTTTTTTGGGTGGCATGGGTGGTCTGTTATCAGAGTTGTCCATCCCTAGATTAGGGCAGCATTGGATGGACACTTGTACAAAGAATACAGCGCCTGCATAAAGCATTCAGACCCCCTTAACTTTTTTCAATTTTGTTATGTTGCAGACTTCTACTACAGTCGTTTAACCACTTGATGACCAGTGACCTACCTGTACGTTGCCCCACTTTCAGTGGTTTTATGGGATGATGCCTGCACCTGCACGTACCGTTTTTCTTAAAGCCGAAGGTTGGCTCTCTTGCAAAAACAATCCTAGCAACTAACTAGCCACTGGATTCCTTTTACAAGCAGCTAGAGGGAATGGCCCCTCCCGCCGCTTTCCATGGCTTTATTGGGATCTCCTGTCCCGTCAGTAGTCCCAATCGACCAGCCAGTGCTTCCGATGTCTAATCGGAGAGCCGAACAAAGATTGGCTGTGTTCGGCTCTCGGTTATGGTAACCCAGAAGCAATGACCTGACATCATTCCCAGTTTACCCGGATGTCATGGGCACCATTTTCAAAAATCAAAAGCATTCAAACACACCCAGGATCTCTCCATAAAGCTACTTTCACACTGAAATGTTTTTCAGCGCTGCGGTACTAAAAATAGCCCCTGTGCAGCCCCTGAAAAACTCTCCCCCCATTCTCCCCAGTGTGAAAGCCAGAGTGCTTTCACACTGGGGCGGTGCGCTTGCAGGACAGCAAGAAAAGTCCCGCCAGCAGCATCTTTTGTGCCGTGAGCAGTGTGTGCACCGCTCCTACACCGCCCCCTCCATTGAAATCAATGGACGGCGCTCCCGAAGTGGCTGTACACCGCCTCGGTTGCGCCCTGTGGTGGCGCTTTTAACCCCTTGTTAACTCCTTCTTGGGGGGTTAAAAGCGCCCCGCTTCTGCCTGCATAGAGGTAAATTGCCGCAAATTAGCGCCGATTTACCGCTACCACCCCTCCCCACCCCAGTGTGAAAGTAGCCTAAAGAACACTTGTCACTGCCTAGTGCTGTCAACAAAGATGTTTACATTCCTTGTGACAGCAATAAAAGTGAACAAAAAGAAAGCAACAGGAACACTTTTTTTAAAAGCGTGACATGTTTTTTGTATCTATTTACTCGCCATAACTTCATCTTTTATATTTTACCAAACAATTGGGTTATGTATTGTTTTTTTTTTTTTGCATTAAAATTCAAAAAAGTGTGTTTGTTTTTTTTTTTTTTTTTTAAATTACGTTTGAAAAAAACGCTGCACAAATACCGTGTGACAAAAAAAAATTGCAAAACCCACCATTTTATTCTGTGGGGCCTTTGTTTTAAAAATATATAATGTTTGGGGGTTCTAACAATTTTTTTAGCAAAAAATACAGATTTTTACATGTAACCAAAATTGGCAGAAAAAGGCCTGGAAGTCATTTTTTTTTCTCAATAATCTATACTCGGTACCCCATAATGACAATGTGAAACCTTTTTTTAAATGTCTGTAAATTTATTAAAAATCAAAAACCGTAAATATCACATTGACCTAAGTATTCAGACCCTTCGAAACAACACTTGAAATTTATATCGGATGCCTCCCATTTCTCTGGACCAATGCCGAGTTGTTTCTACACCTTGATTCGAGTCCACCTGTGGTAAATAAATTGATTGGACATGATTTGGAAAGGCACACACTTTTCTCTGTAAGGGCTCTTTCACACATACGGTCCGTTTGGGTCCGTCTGTCAGTTTTTCAGGCAGACCCAAATGGACGCTCCATTGTTCTCTATGGAGCTGCGGATGTCAGCGGGGGACATGTCCGCTGACACCCGATCTGCTCCGATCCGCCAGAAACAGACAGATGGAAGCCCTATTTTCCATCCGCCTGGCGGATCGGATGAACATGGACAGACTGTCCGTGCTCATCCGATTCTCCATAGAGGAGAGCGGAGCTCTGACAGGTCAGTTTCTGCACTGTGCAGAAACTGTCCTGTCATCCGTCGTCTCAGCGGGGATCAGCGGATGGATCCCCGCTGAGCAGCGGAGCCCGTCAAAACGGGCTCCACATGTGTGAAAGGACCCTAACAGGCCTCACAGCTGACAATGCATGCTGTATCAGAGCAAAAGCCATGAAGTCAAAGGAACAGAGCTCAGAGCCAGAATTACTGCAAGGCATATATCCAGGGAAGGCTACACTAAGGCTGGTGTAGTCTATGTTCTCTGTTTCAGGGACGAATCGTGCCTGCATTTGGACCTGAAACTGAGTCAAAGACGCACAGGACCCCCGTGCAATCCACTCTATGCCCCCCCCGGAGATTGTGAGAGCCTCTCACAATCTCCTGTCATGCGAATTGGATGTGGAGAAACCGCATCGAAATTGCATAGGTGTGAACCCAGCCTTAAAGTTTCCAAGAGCACCCTGACGACCAGCCCTTGTTAGACCCCATACACACTATTAGATTTTCTGTAAATTTTTTCCTTCAGATTTACCACAACCATGTAAGTGTAAGGGCCTGCTTGATTGCATACAAATTGAAACTCTTGAGGTTTGACCTCATATTATATAGTTTTGGTAAATCTGAAAACCAAAATCTGCAGAAAATCTAATAGTGTGTATGGGGTCTAAAGCCTCATACACAGGGACGACGATCGTACGTACGATTGTCTCAAATCGTATGTTGGATAATGTAACTTGCATACTGACTGCACTACACGATCGTACGACCACGGAAAGAACGTTCAGGTGCATGTAATTAGCATCCGGCCGTTCCTGACTTCGGAGCATTCGTGTTTTGCACAATACAACTTGTTGTACCAACTTCTCTGTACACACGATACAAGGGTCATATGACCACTTGGTACGACCAAGTTTTCTAGTTTGCTCATACAACTCCTGTTGTACGGCCGTCGTATGTCGGCTGTTCTAATTTCACGTACGAATGATTGATTTCGCATACAACGGTCGTTCGTATGACCTGTTGTATACGATCGTCGTCCCGTGTGTACGAGGCTTAAGAGTACTGGTTGAGCCAAAGTTCCTCCATTTAAGAAATGAGGCAGTCTCTGTGCTCTTGGGAACCTTCAGCAGCAGATTTTTTTTTTTTTTTCTTTTTAGCCTTCCCCAGATCTATGCCTTGCAATAAGCCTGCTCTGCAGGCGGTGTAATATGTTACAAAAGATGAAGTTATCCTTTTAATGAGAGAAAAATACAATGAATTTAAACAATTGTAGTATCAGACTGCAACATAACAAAATTTAAAAAAGTGAATGGGGGTCTGAATACTTTATGAATATATAGAGGCTGCCATTGCTGACCTCCTGACCTGTTCTAAATGATCAACCTGAAACAAGTGTGCAACTTAGAAAATGTTGGCTTTGATGTTTTCTATTCTTCAATGAGAGCCCCCCCCCTTTTTTTTCCCTCAGCACTCTGTTCTTTTAATGACAGCCTGTGCTCTCCTTTCAGCTTCTTTGGAATATGTAAAAAAATGCTTTAAAGCCAAGACCCTGCATTCACTATATCTGGTCTCCCACAGTACACATAACATGGACATGCAATTATTTTAGTAAATATAAATGGCTAAATACCTTTTTTCAGCAGTCATCTTCCAGGACAGCTTAAAGTGTAAGTTCACCTCTACAGAAACTTACACACAACCCCCTCCTTACCCCCCTGCATCCCGCTTACCTGGAGCACGGCGATCTCCCATTGTGAGCCCTGCTATAGCTGTGTCACCAGACCGAGGCTTAGAAATCCCCTTGGCTTTCTCTTTTTCTTCCCCTCTAAAAGGACGGGCTACGCAGGTTCTGATTGGTTGGCGCTGCCCATGTGATGGCGCCGACCAATTAAAATGCTCCTAAACGTACCTCCTGACTGGAGATGAAGATTAAGCCGAGGGGATTTCTAAGCCCCGGTCCAGTGACGCGGCTATAGCAGTTCTCAGATGAAGATTAAGCCGAGGGGATTTCTAAGGTCCGGTCCAGTGACGCGGCTATAGCAGTTCTCAGAACGGGAGATCGCCACGCTCCAGGTCAGCGGGACGGTAGGTGGGGGGGATGAGGAGGAGGTTCTGCGTAGGTTCAACTTACAGATTTTTCTGTAAAGGTGAACTTATCCTTTAATGAGGGAGAGAGAGAGGCTCTGGGGCATTGTCCCTGGGGATTGTCTAGCTGGAGAACTCAGGCCCCCCTGTGCCTCAGGTATGGGGGCGGGGGGGATATGAGGAACACCTCCCTCTTGTTTTTACTGTCCTACTGGGGGAGCCACAGTGGAGGCTTACTCTGCCCTTGGAGGAATGCGAGTCTGCATTTCCGCATGCGGGTAGCAGGTGGCTTGTCGTCCTCCTTTTCCTTTGGCACCATGGTAGTGAATGGTCGTGTAGCATTCTTGATGGGCTGGGAAAAGCGGAGCCTTGCCATTGCCTAGAGTCTTCTGGCGGAAGTCTCTGGCAGCCATCTTGTTTGTGGGCTGCTGGTGGGGAAACCCAGCGGGATGGAGGAGAGTGGCAAATGCTGCAGCATAGGACCGGCTCCCCAATCCACAGGGGCCGGTCCAAGACCTGCAGTTACGGTTGGGGACATTGCCAACTGGGTGTTCTGGGGCACTTAAGGATGCTGCAAACCCTAACCCTAGAAGTCTTGTGACTTCTATCAGTGTTTGATTAAAACATGTAGGAGGAGTTTTCATTCTCCTCTGACTGTCCTATGCGGCTCCGGGAGCCCTGACCCTCTGTCTGATCAGTTCTGATTGGCCCTGTGCTGATCAAATGCACCCTCACAAGAAAAAAAAAACTGAGCATGTGCAGCTTGTCCCCTAGCCTCTGTTCTATCAGGAGATTGTTTGGGACTGTGGAAGAAGGGGAGGTGATGAGCTGTCAGTGCCCACGCAGTTGGTGTAGCAGTCCAAGGATTCCAAATCCCCACTCTTCTCCCCTCTCATTCTTTAGGGCTTTAGAGCTCTGGCACAAAGAATCTTTCTGATCCATCCTGGAAGCCCTGGGGTAAGAACAGCTGGCACTGGGATGCAGAAGTGGTGTAGTGTTCACCTTTTTATATTATACAAATATACACTTTCAGAAAGGTAGATATTCGTTTGAAATGTTTGCAGTGGCTGCAAAGAGTTAAGGCAGATAAGAGTCCTGATAGAATTGGAGGATGGTTGGTATGCAGTGGGGAGGAAGGGGTTCATTTTGTTTTCTGTTAGCTGATGACCAGTATGGTTTGATTCACTCATTGCTTTTTTTTGCAGGGACTTGCAATGAGGTGCTAGAGCCTTGTTTCACTTTAGCCAAGTGACTTGACCTAAATGGCGCAGCATGACTTTGCTCCAGCCTGGCTTAATTTCCCTCCACCGCCACCCCCTACAAAGGTAACACTCGTCTTCTTTCTGTAACCTGTTGTAAGTTTCCTTTTCTCTTGTATTTTAAAGCAGACAGTTGGTAATGTCAGCACACTGTCAGAAGATGCGTGTGCTTTCTATGATGCTGTAGAAACCACCAAAACACAGGGTGCGCTCACCAGAGGAAAGGCCCAAGGGTCTCAGTCTGGAAATACTAATCAGCAGTCTATAGCCGTGTTTCTCAACCTATCTTCAGTCAGGGCACCCTTTAAAATCCTGAACAATATCGGAGCACCTCATGCTAAAATGTAAGAAATTAAAAAAAATTGTTTTACATAATGCAGCAGCATCCACACACACAGGACACCGAACATTAAGCCTGGGTTCACACTAGTGCAATGCTAGACATCTCATGAGATTGGCACCGCATTGCTGTGCATATCACAGGCAATGTCTGTGCGATGCAAATTCAGCCAAACTATATGGCTGAAATTGCATTGCATTCGCATCAAAATTGCAATGCGATTCTTTTACCATTTCAGTTTGCGCTGCGATCTGCCTACTGATTTGGGGGTGTCAGTAACTTTACATTGACACCCGCAGTGGTTTGCAGATGTCAGTGTGACCCGCCTGTGATTCAAGTGCGATGCGGGAACCTGCACAGGAATCACAGGGTTTCCCGCATCGCATCAGTGTGAACCAAGCCTTAAAGCAGTTGTAAACCGCTGAAGGAAAAAACAAAACAAAAAAACCCTGAAAAAGCATAATGGGCTAGTATGCGTTGCATACTAGCCCATTATGAAATACTCATCTTGCCCGGTCACCACAGAGAGGGCTGACCTCTTCTGTCCTTCCGGGATCGCGGGCTCCGGTGCTGTGAGTGGTCGGAGCTGCAATGACGTCACTCCCGCGTGTGCCCTTGGTTCCAGCAAGAAGCTCTGAAGTTCTGGCATGCTACACCGGACCTTCAGAGCGCATGTGCCACTGACATCAGCGGCTACATGAAGGGTGAATATGTCCTAAACCATGTAGGTTTAGGAGATATTCTTTTTACCCACAGGTAAGCCTTATTATAGGCTTACCTGTAGGTAAAAATAACAAAGTGGGTTTTACAACCTCTTTAAGGTGATTTATTCTTACAAAGTAAATACACCTCATCACACTGGTACTGACTAGTATTCCAATGTTCTTCTTCTCTCCCTAAGGCTGGGTTCACAATGGCGTGACTTTGGATCCGGCATCCCTGTGCGACTTCATCAAGGCTTGCATACGACTTCTGTAACTGAAGTCAATGCAAGTCGTATTTGAACTTGTACCAAAAGTCATGCAGGAACCTTTTTCTAAGCCAAAGCGACTTAAGTTGCACCGATTAGAACAGTTCTGTTGCCATTAATGGGGCGTGACTTGTCACGCGACTTTGAAGTCTCAAGTCGTGACTGTGTGAACCAGGGCTCACTCAGCTAATGTGACTCCAGTGCTGATGGAGAGGGGCAAATAAGGATGCTGTGCAGATGCCCAACATCGTCCTTATTAAATGATGTCATTGGCTGTTTGGAAGCCAGTTTGAAAAAGGCTGGTCTATGGGATAGGCAGGATAAAGAAAAGTCACAATTCAAAATGTCTTGAACAATTTACATGGATCTGCAGTTAGTACCCCATGAAAATACTGAGCTCTAAAGCTTTTAGTTCAGATAGTATTTCCCCAAGGTTTAAAATAAGGGCCTCAAACATGCTGTTCGCCTGACTCTATGGGGTTGATTTACTAAAATTGGAGTGTTCAAAATCTGGTGCAGCTCTGCATAGAAACCAATCAGCTTCCAGTTTTCTTTTTGTCAAAGCTAATAACAAGCTGAAGGTAGAAGCTGATTGGCTGCCATGCACAGCTGCACCAGATTTTGCACTCTCCAGTTGGAGTGAGCGCTGCAATATTTAAAAACTGTGTACTAGAGCTGCACGATTAATCATATTAAAATCGCGATCTCGATCTACCCCCGCGATCTCCATTGGGCATTACCGCGATTTTCAGTGCAGTTAATGGGGTCCGACTTGCGGGGCGACTCAGCGCGACTTGACAGTAATAAATGTCAATGTAAGTCACCTGAAGTCTTTACTAAGTCGGAGCGTCTTGAGTCTCAGGGGAGACTTCCAAGTCTGGGCAGAGAGCCAAGTTCTGAATTCACCATTGATAAAAGTCGCTAAAAGAGATACAAAGTAATTTACTTCAAAGGAATGCACTCTGAATGAACTACCCTTGTATAGATGTTTGGTTTAACCATTTAAAGACTAAATCTTTCCTGACACTTGCTGTTTACAAATAAAAATCCATTATTTTGTGCTAGAAAATGACTTGGAACCCCCAAACATTATATATTTTTTAGCAGAGACCCTAGAGAATAAGATGGCGGTTGTTGCAATATTTTATGTTACACGCTGTTTGCGCAGCGGACTTTTAAATACAATTTTTTTAAATTCTGCCTAAATACATGCCTGACTTGAAGTATTTTTATGTTTCTTCACACAGACCTCTTTAAGCAGTGACAAATCTTCTGAGAATGTGGTGCGTCCAGACAGCCGCTACAGTGTAACACGTAGACGTCACAATTCATCCGATGCATTTGATGCTTCTCTCGGGCGTTCAAATGGAGGTATATTTGATATTTGTCTTCCTGTCTGACTTTTAAAGGAACCTTTTGGGTAAGAAATGGAAGCCGCTGTTGGGGTCAGAAATTTGGCAGTTTCTGACTGGTCACCTGCCTGATTTCACTCAGTGTCTCCTTTGGAAGGACAGGCAGCAACCCCAACCTCCTGACACTAAAAATAAAATGTATTTACCACGCTTTGTGCATAATGCCACTCTTTGGGCCTAATACAGTTCATTAGTCAGGCTGCATTTCTGACCTTTCAGTCTGGAAAAAAAAAAACAAACTAATTCGCCCTGGCCCATGTCATGTTGTCTGTGCTTTTTGAGCAACTGACTCAAGCCTAGCACACACAGGCCGAACGTTGGGCGACATCGGGCGGTTCAGTAAAGAACAGGCTGAAATTCGGCCCGCGTGTATGGCAGCAGGTCCGACAGAAGCTGGACGTTTGACCGGATTCTGTCAGACAAGCATGCTATAAAACCAGCAGCCGACCGGCTCCTGATCAGCGCTCTCAGCCAATGGCTCGCAGTCTGCGCTCTAATTCATCTCAAAGGTGTTCTGTCGGGTTTGAGTTCAGGATTCTATGCAGGCCAGTCAAGTTCCTCCACCACAAACTCCCAACTTAAATATATGTCTTTATGGACCTTGTTTGTGCACTGGTCCCCACAAAGTTGGGATCATGAAATTATCCAAATTGTCTTGGTATACTGACGCCTTAAGCGTTCCCTTCACTGGAACTAAGGGGCCAAGCCCAACCCCTAAAAAACAACCTCACCCCATAATCCTCCCTCCACCAAATGATTTGGACCAGTGCACGAAGCAAGGTCCATAAAGACATGGATGAGCGAGTTGAACCATTCATCCAATCACTGCTTTAGGTTTTGTGGTTGAGACGTCAGAATTAACCACAAATTGTGCTTGGACTTGGTGGAGTTTGCTTGATTTTTCTGGAGGAACTGAAATCCTTTTGTAGAACAGCAAACATGTTCGCTTTATGATAAAAAATGTCATCTTCGTTATTAAAAAAACAGATGTCTCAACACAAACGACTAATGCCATATTATTTTCTGTTTGAAGGTAATTTTGGAAGAAAAGAAAAGAATGGGTGGCGCTCACAGAGCAGGAACGGATCAGAAAATGTAAATCTCAGCGGTACATTTAATGGTACGAGCTCGCGCTCTCGAAGTAGCACATTCCATGGAAGTAAAACCCATGGGCATCGTGAAGGCAGCTCTTTAGAGAATGAAACAACACGAAAAGAAGATCGTGAAAAACGCAAGCAGTTTGAAGCTGAAGATTTTGTGAGTAGACAGTGAGGAAATCATTAATCTTGGTATTGACAGTGTCTTGTGTGGCCAAGAGCGCCACCTGTTGGCAGAATAGAAGAATGCATACTATTAAGCAATAGTTTAAATTATCTGACTAAAAATGTTTTTTTCTTTCTTCTCCATTGGGAGACAAACCACCTATAGGAGAATTAGACACTGGCAAATAAAAAAAAAAAAAACCTGTAGGCCAGCGCCAGCCCAGGGTAACCCTCCTATTACACGGTTGTGTTGCTGGAGCTTTTATTGCAGCTATCTGGCACGGTCAGCCTCAGCCTGTGTCAGGACATGACTGTACATTGTGGGGATAGCCTGGGGTGTTTTCCAGGTCCAGCATTTGCCCTGCCCCTGATGACTCAATCAGTGAATGGGCAGGTTGGACTGAGCATTGGGAGCGTTTCTCCTGCCTGGAGAAAAGCATTTACAAAAGCCCCAGTGTGTATGAAGTCTTAATGTCTAATTTAAAGTGATTGTAAAGCCTAAACATTTTTTACCTTAATGCATTCCTTGCATTAAGGTAAAACATTTTTGGACATCCGCATCCCCCCTCACCCCCCCTTTTACTTACCTGAGCCATTCGATCCAGCGATGTGCACGTCTGCAGCTCTTCTCTCTCCTCACTTCTTGGTCTTGCTGGCTTTTTTGGGGCCCTGGAAGCCATTGGCTTCCAGTAATGTCAATCAAAGCCAGTGGTGAGGGAGCAGGGGGCAGTGCCAAGTCCCGCAGTGTGTGTCAATGGACGCAGCAGCAGGGCTTGGGAGCGAGCATGCACAAGTGCCCCCAAGGGGACACTGGAGAGAAAGTAGGGGCCGGGACCTGAGAAGAAGAGGTTTGCGGCCACGCTGTACAATTTCATTGCACAGAGCAGGTAAGTATTGCCATGATTGTTGTTTTTTTTTTAACTTTACAGTCGCTTTAATGTCTATGTTCCCTTGTAATTTATTGGATGTACAGTGTGTTATTTTGCTTATTACATTTTTGCATTAATGTGTGTTTTACAGCCTTCTCTAAATCCTGAGCATGACAAGGAAGTGAACCAAAACAAGTCTCTCTCTGCTGGAGTGTGGGGTGAGTCTGTGCTTACATTTTTGAATGGGACGGTGTCTGCTACCTGAAATATGTTCATTAGTAGTTTGATGTTCTGAAAGTTTCCAATGTGGACAAGTTATGATTGTATTTTTTTTTTTTGCTACGATCTGTTCCTGTCTCGGGACTTGCCTCTTTATCAACCCTGAGGCCAGGATCACACTGATGTGATTCCAGATGAGACTTGGGTCGCACTGAATCGCAATGGAAATTACATTGCTTCCAATGGTGCTTGTTCACATCAATGCAGCAGCTGTGATACTATTTGGAAAAGGGTCCTGTGCTACTTTTGTGCAATTTCCAGTGCAATTTGGCCCCATGGAATGTGCAAACCATATCAAAAACACAGCCAAAGCTGAATCAGTCACACTACATAATCACATCAAAATTGCATTGCAGTAGTGTTAACCAAGCCCAAAGGGTATTTTTCTTTTTTGTCTGTCTTTGTTTTATTCAAAAACACAAGTTCCATTTTATACATGATCATAAATTGTAGGAGCAAGTTTCATATTTTATAATGTAAGCCCTGTGGCCACACAAAAGCAGCTTGCTTTGATGTCACTGAAATCTGCTTCCTTCTAAATAATTTTTAAACAAGTACCATATTTATCGACGTATAACAAGCACATTTCCCCCTGAAAATAGGGGGCAAATCACAGGTGCATGTTATACACAGATATGTTACCTCGGAGGGGAAGGGGAGGAACGATCGCCTCCGGAGTCATCATCTGCTCTTGCAGTCATCGGCATTGGTCTAGTGTTCTATTTATCATAGGAGCTGGTCCAATGCCGGTGGCAGAGGCGGGACTGTGTGTGACTGCGAGAGCCAAACAGGAGATGACGGCTTGGTGAATTCCGGCACTGATCAGGCAGCATTGATGGGAGATGGTGAGGCTGCAGATGGGCATTGATCAGGCTGCATTGCTGGGAGATGGTGAGGCTGCAGATGGTCATTGATCAGGCTGCATTGATGTGAGGTGGTGAGGCTGCATTGATGGGAGGTGGTGAGGCTGCATTGATGGGAGGTGGTGAGGCTGCATTGATGGGAGGTGGTGAGGCTTCAGATGGGCACTTATCAGGCTAAATTGAATGGGCACTGACCCTTATTTTGCTTCATAGTTCTTTATTTGAAATGTACGTTTTTTTTTTTTCCTGAAACTTCCCTCTTAAAATGAAGGTGCGTGTTATATGCCTGTGTGTGTTATACACCGATAAATATGGTAATTGTTCTGAAAGGTTTCTGCTGCAATGTGTATATTGTGGATTCCACTAGCAATCATGTGTTATAGTGGTTTCAATGTTCTTGACATCAGTAGAATCCATCCTTGCACTGTTTTCAGTGCTGTTTGTTCTAGCGTCTACAGCACTATTCCTCGAGCGCTTTTCAGACACTGATGTTGTTTTTTTCCAATTACACATCCATGTAAATGTTCTTCATAGAAGGACAATTATGCATGTAATATTCTCTCTAGTGATGATGCCCCAGCCTAGAAGCCAATTACTAGACCTGAGCAATGTCACATGACCAGGGAAGGGATATCAACACTTGGCAACACCTATCACTGATAGGGAACTTGTGTAAGGGGAAGGTTGGGGATCCCCTTTCCAGGCACAGTGATGCCCCGAATGAGCTAGGGGACAGCATCTCTTTACAGAAAGCTAATTCTGATTTTAAAAAGTAACTTTATTATTTCCTTGAATAATTTAATTTAGTAGAACTAAAGACAAAGCTTTATTTTCTCCGATTTTGGTTAAGGGAGGGTTATAAACCCTGTCGGTGTGTTTTTTTTTTTTTTTTTTTAAGTCATTAGTGTCCCATTGGGAGATTTCCCTTTTACTTCTAGTTCCATAGCCAAAATAGAAAGTGAGAAAAAATCCACACTCACGCAGCGTGCGGCGGCTGCGAGAGCGAGCCTGGAGCGTGCAAAGGGGAGGACATCAATTGATAGCCTCCCGGCAATTCAGATCCGCGCTGTAGCCGTCAAGCGGCTATAGCGCGGATCTGAAGTGGTTAAAGTGTTACTAAACCCACAACAGTAAAATCAGTCTGTATATGCAGTGAAGCATGCTTGTTATACTGACCGTTGAACCCAAGGGATTAATCCTCAGCATTGTGTAAAAAGGCTGTTTTTATCCTGTCTTTTCTGATCCTTCCCTTCTTCTACTGTCCCTAATCCATCTGCTGATAGAACAGAGCCTTGGGGCAAGCTGCACATGCTCAGTTTGGTATGTATTGCTAGAGTTTTTTCTCAAGTCGTCTTCCAGGACAGCCTCTGAGACCTTGGGCTCCTCCCCTCCGGACAGGAAACACAGCCCCAATTTTAAATAAAAGGCAGTCCTCCAGGCCACATACCTCAGTATTTGTGTTTCCTCCGGAAGGATAGGTCGCACATCAGAAGCCTTTAAGAGCCCCAAGTCTCAGAGGCTTACGTGCAAGGGCGGGCTTGCCCGCAAGGGCGGGTGGCTCGCAAGGGCGGGCTTAGTTGCAAGGGCGGGGAAGGCGGCCTTTACTGCGCGGCCCTGCGGAGGAGTGGTGCTCCACGTAGACTCGGCCGAGGGGTCTGGGTTGCCTTACCTGTCGACCGTCGAATGGTAGACGTCAGGATGGAGAGGGGCTCCAAACTTCTGCCGACTCAGTGTCGGGGAGAGGGAAGAGGTCCCTCCCTAGCACGCCCGAGTTTTTTTCCATGGCACTACGAGGTCTTGGGGAGGCCAGTTGGAGACTCTGAACCCCGAGAATTTCCGAAGACTACACGCTGGATAGGAAGGCCTCCTTTGTGT
>BLSH010277718.1:821428-834461 GCA_018402905.1 Glandirana rugosa | reverse complement strand
GGACAAATCCAAGCCCCGCTCTGTGGGTCTTGTGCAGGAGTCGGGAGCACTGGCGGGGGACCCCAGAAGAGGAGGATCGAGGCTGCTCTGTGCTGAACCATTACACAGAGCGGGTAAGTTTAACATGTTTGTTGTTTTAAGTAAGGGAAAAAAAACAAGGCTTTACAATCACTTTAAGCTGAAATAATGTCTTTACATGTAAAATAATCTTTGCTTGTGTTCTTACAGGAGGTTGATTCTCCCAGTTTTTCTAATAGAATGAACATTTGTCAGGAACATGACATCAACTTGAATTTTGATCAGAGTGAAATCCCTCAGGGGAACGGAAATTCCCTCACTTCCAGACAAATTACACGGTCTTCTACTTTCCCTCAGGAGGTTGTTCTGTCAAGTTCACTGGAAGCAGAGCACAGGTAAGTTGCCTTGTCACATAACTTGTGAAACTTTTTCAGACCGCATCCACCCCAGCTTGATGGCACCAGTGGGTGAGGTCCAGCAGATTAGTCTCTTACCTGGTTACTGTCTGTGCTCATAGCCCTGTGGATTGTAAAACGGATTTGTTTTATGAATCAGGAATGCACTTCTCATGAAAGATTTTTTTTTTTTTAGAACCACAAGGTTTTCTAAATTTTTGTTCTAAAGAATGGTGTGATCTTCATTTAATGCAAGTTCTAAAAATAAGTAAGGATTATTTCTTCTTACAAATATACTCCATTGTTTTTCTACTGCTGTAACTTTAAAGCCCAACTCCAGGTAAAACATTTTTTTTTCCCCCATGCTTGTTTTGTCTATGGGTGAGCAGAAAGCATATATTCACCCGATTCTTTATTCCTCTGGAAAACAATGCTCCCCCATGGTCTAGCGGTGGAATATTCCTGGTCTGTGGAGGCTGTTCTGGGTGTGATGTTGCAAAGAACAGTTCACCATTTTAAGGCTGGTGGAGTGCAGGGATGCTGGACCAGTCATGTGCTTGGAGGATCAGGCAAGTGTATCTCTGCTCTCCTCTCCCCTAGAAAAAAAAAACCGAGCAGTTAACCGGTGCAGTGTGAGTACTGTATGGCATAAGTCGGGACGCTGTGTAAAATCTACATAAAAACAGAATGCAATGATTTGCAAATCTCATAAACTCATATTTTATTCACAATCGATAACATATTATAGGTTTATCTGGAAAAAATGTATCATTTTAAGGAAAAAGAGAAATTTGAAATTGATGACAGCAACATGTTTCGAAGAATTTGGGACAGGGCAGCAAAAAGCTGGCAAACTACAACCCCCAATTCAATGTTGGGACAGGGCCATGTTGATCACGGTGTAGCATCCCCTCTTCTTTTACTTTCAATGATTTTTATTGAACATTTTAAACAAGACAGAGAGAAAACACACATTAGTCATTTTGACAACCAGAGCCCTGATAAAAGCTTTTACAAACAGCAAAAAAGTAAATTTAAAAGCCATATAAAGGAAAACTGAGTAATCTCAGACTGTATACCTCCAAAATAAGATTAGAGAAGAGAACCATATAGAAATTCTACGTGACCATCTGAAAAGGCAATTAGTCATGGCAAATCGTTAAATCGTTGGAGATGCTACATAAATATTTTAGGAACTCTTAACTATGGCAAAACTGGAAGAGACAGCCCTTACTACCAAGGGCTATGGAGAAGATAGTGGCAAAAAGAGAGGGATGAAACCGGGAGAGAAAGAGACAGAAACCCAGAAAGAAGGGTACAGCATGAAGCGCACAGGGAGTGAGCCCAATCTAGCTGCTTCCCCTAGAGCTTACGTGTACATAGTCAGCCCAAGGGCTCCAGATAGTTTCAAAACGCTTAGTAGTGTCATTGACCAAACTAGTAATTTGTTCGTAGAGCATAATCCAGGATACCTTTCTTCTATGTAATGACATAAACACAAAAGTCTTCTTCCATGAATGGGCTATAGTGAGTTTTGCTGCTAACAATATAAAAAAAGAGTAGTTTACATCGAGGTAGTTTTTTAACATGTTCATTTAATCGAGCAATTCAAGGTTGTTGGTGGGCTGGAATCCCTGAAATTTTTTGTATCAGAGCAAAAACCTTGTTCCAGAAACCCCTCAACCTCTGGCATTCCCACCATACATGGTACCAAGTGAATTGCATTCTCAAAAACATAGGATTGAGGAAGATGGATAAAGCCTCGACAAACTGAGGGGAACCATATACCATCTAGTCATAATCTTGACATTGGCCTCCACCAGAGAAACCTTCAGTATGCTTTTATAAGAGCTAAGTGAAGAGAGGAGTGCCTTTGTTCCACTTCCCTGTTAGAGGCAATATCCAAATCCCACATGTAAAGAAATCTGTCGGGACAGTCTTGCAGCAGCCTGTAGATAATAGAAATGCCTCCCCTGAGCCCTGCCTCTTGGGTATGCCAAGTCTCATAGAGAGTAGTCTTAGCATCCTTGTTCACAGAGGGACCTAAGGAATGCAGAAAGTGGGAGATTTGATGGAAACTGAAAATTTCTGAGGAGGGCACACCCCCTCTCCTTTTAACCCCTTCCTTACCGGGCACTTAAACCCCCCTCCTGCCCAGACCAATTTTTGGCTTTCAGCGCTGTCGCATTTTGAATGACAATTGCGCGGTCGTGCGACGTTGTACCCAAATAAAATTTGCGTCCTTTTTTTCCCACAAATAGAGCTTTCTTTTAGTGGTATTTGCTCCCCTCTGCGTCATTTCTGATCGCCGCTATAAACAAAAAATGAGCGACAATTTTGCAAAAAAGAACAATATTTTTTACTTTTTGCTAAAGTACAAATCCATTAAAAAAAATATTCATCAGTTTTGGCCGATATTTATTCTTCTACATATTTTTGGTAAAAAAAAATCGCAATCGGCGTATATTGATTGGTTTGCGCAAAAGTTATCGCGTCTACAAACTGGGAATTGATTTATGGCGTTTTTATTATTTTTTTTTTTTTTACTAGTAATGGCGGCGATCTGCGATTTTTAGCGGGACTGCGATATTGGGGCGGACATGTCGGACATTTTTGACACATTTTTGGGACCAATGACATTTATACAGCGATCAGAAATTTAAATGTCCACTGATTACTGTGTAAACGTCATTGGCAGTGAAGGGGTTAACCAGCAGGGGGCAGTGAAGGGGTTAACAAATGTTCCCTGGGTGTGTTCTAACTGTGGGGGGGCAGGGCTGGCCGGGACATAACAGATCTAACTGATCCCAGTGACAGGGATCAGTAGATCTGGTATGTCCCCTGTCACAGAACGGGGAACCGCCGTGTTTACAACGGCGGTTCCCCGTTCTGAGGCTCCTGAAGGAGATCGGCGGGTCCGGGCGGACATCGAGTCCGCCCGAGGCACGGGCACGGGCTGCCACTAGGGGGCGCGCGAGGAGCGCGCAAAGGGGGCGACGTCCATGGACGTCGTCCCGGCATTCCAGATCCGCGCTGGAGCCGTACTATGGCAATAGCGCGGATCTGGAGTGGTTAATAAGACCTTGTAAGGCCCCTCTCACATGGGCTTATCCATTTGTGGAGATCGCTCTGCTCTGCAGGGATCGATCCATTGATTCCCGCTGAGCAGGCGGATGACAGATCCGTCTCCGCTCACTATGCGGAGATAGATCTGTCAGAGCCCCACTCTGCTCTATGGAGATCGGATGGAAACGGATCCGCCTGTCCATTTTCATCCGATCCGATTTTACAGACGGATGGAAAATGGGATTGCCTGGATTTCACGGACAGGATTCGGATCGGAGAGCAGCGGATGTCAGCGCTGACATCCGCCGCTCCATAGGGCTGCATGGAGCATCTGTTCAGGTCCGCCTGAAAAACAGACAGGCGGACCTGAACGGAATGCCTGTGTGAAAGGGGCCTTTACATCTCGGAACTGAGGAGACCAGTTGCTGGAGTTTTGGGAGAGGAATGCTGTCCCATTCTTGTCTGAGCATATGCTGCTATAAAACCTCGATATATCTTTCAGCATTGATGGTGCGTTTTCCAGATGTGCAAGCTGCCCATTCAATATACACTAATGCAACCCCTTACCATCAGAGATGCAGGCTTTTGAACTGAGCGCTGACAAGCCAAAAGGTCCTTTTCTTTAGTCCAGAGGAAGCAGCTCCAATGTTTGCCAAAAAATGTCTAATATTTATCTTACCCCAGAACAATTTTCCGCTTTGGCCCAGAGACAGCGGTTTTTCTGTATCATGTTCAGATATGGCAGCTTCTTTGCATGATAGAGCTTTGCCTTGCATTTTTAGATGGCACGGCGAACTGAGTTTAGTATTTTTGTAAGTATTCCTGAGCCCATGCAGTGATTATCACAGAATCATGCCTGTTTTAATGCAGTGCCGTCCGAGGGCCTGAAGATCACAGCCATCCAATATTGAATTTCAGCCTCGTCCATTGCGCACAGAAATTTCTCCAGATTCTTGGAATGATATTATGTACTGTTATTATAATTATACAGGATTTATATAGTGCCAACAGTTTACTCATCACTTTACAATGTAAGGGGGGGTAGGGGGCAGTTCAGTACAGAAGGAATAGGAAGGCCCTGCTCGTGGAGCTTACAATCTAAAGGATAGGTGATATATTTATTTATATCACCTATTTATTTATTATATTTATATATTTGTATCAGTTTGCAATTTTACGTTGAGGAACATAATTCTGAAATTGTTCAACAATTTTTTTACATGCAGCTTTTAACAGATTGGTGGACCTCCTGCCCATTTTTACTTCTGAGACACTCTGAATCTCTAAGATGCCCTTTTTATACCCGATCGTGTTACTGACCTGTTGCCAATCAACCTAATTAGTTGAAAAATGTTCTCCCAGTACTTCAGTGATAGTACGACTTAATTTGCCAGAGGTTTGTTGCCCTGTTGCAACTTTTTTGAGATTTGTTGCTGCCGTTAATTTAAAAATGACCTAATTCCTTTTTCCTAAAATGGTAAATTTTCACAGTTTAAACATTTGATTTGTTTTCTATTTTCTATTGTGAATAAGATACGGGTTTATGAAATGTGAAAATCCTTGCATTCTGTTTCCATGTAGCTTTTACACAGCGTACCTAATGCTTTCAGTTCCCGTGCTGAGCAGTTGGCCTGATGCATTCCGAACATAGGAAGTCGCTTGGTAGTTCACCATGGACACCATTCAGAGAATGTT
Source organism: Glandirana rugosa (assembly GCA_018402905.1). Classification (NCBI taxonomy): domain Eukaryota; kingdom Metazoa; phylum Chordata; class Amphibia; order Anura; family Ranidae; genus Glandirana; species Glandirana rugosa. Next base: position 829,287 of record BLSH010277718.1, on the reverse strand, counting down.
TTGCACCCTCTGAATAAATGCAAAGCGTTCTCTGATTGGATGAGGTGGAGACTGTGACTATATGCCCCTCACCTTTCTACCTGGCCCAATATGGTGTACCGAAAAAAAACAGGATTATTTTTTGGTGTCCTGCAACAGCATCACTGGGGGATTGAACTCAAGAATTTGAGTTTGCCGTTCCAAAGTAAAGTGTTATTTATTTTTTGCTACCACTGTTTAATTACTCCTATGTTTTGGATCATTATATTGCACAGACTTTTTTTCGTTTTAGTGCAATCACATGCCCTGGAATTCCTAAAAATAGATTCTGGGCTAGGGAAAGTCTCAGACAGTTATACTTTCCTCATCATGAACCACAGTTGAAATGAGCTTTTGAGGTTGGTATCCAGTGGTTTGTTTCCCATGATCAAAGCTAATGGTCCATTATGGATACTGCTTAAAACTTGCTGAAGCCTGTAAAAAACGTATCTATACATATATAGCATGCATGTCTTATAGGATCTGTGTTCAGCACTCCCAGACCGTAGGTAAAGGAAGCTTGTACATTGGGAAGTATGGGCATTGCTATCCTGCTTCTGAAAATGCCAGTTACTTGCCTGCAATGCTTATTTAATGTTTTAATATTTTCAATCCTGACCTGGTACAAACATGTAGCAAGCCATGTCTGTGAAATCAGAAGCTCCTTCTCTGATGGCTTATTCCAGGGTCATGATCAATGTATAAAACAGCTGGGCAACTAGCATTTTCTGATGGAAAGGTCAACATTGACAAGATTTCTTGTTTAAGAATATATAAATACTTCATAAATTTGAATGTCATTTAGATTGGTGTTAAACTAAGATAAGAAAATGTTTTAAAGAATGAGATCCAACATCTCTCTTTATAAGATAATATATTAAAGGATTCTCTTTTAGAAGGTATAGAAAAGGCTTGTGTTAATCAGGCAACCCAGCGTAACCTTTTGGCACTTTGCAACTTTCAGATTGTTGAAGGAAATGGGCTGGCAGGAAGACAGTGAAAACGATGAGATCTATGCACCACTAACAGAAGATGAGCTGAGGGAGTTCCAGATGATAAGTCAGCAGGTAATGTTTGTGTGTTAAAGTAATTGTAAAGGTTCATTTTTTTTTTTTTAAATAACAAACATGTCATACTTACCTGCTCTGTGCAAGGGTTTTGCAAAGAGCGGCTCCTATCCTCCTTTTCTGCGGTCCCCGGTGGCGCTCCTGGCTTCTCTTTGGCGAGTGCCCCACGGAGACCCGTTTTCCATGGGGTCACTCATGCGGGCGTGCTCCCGAGTCCGGCAGCTGTGTCCATTGACAGACAGCAGGACTCTGCCCCGCCCCCGGTTCCCGTGTTACTGGATTTGATTGACAGCAGCGGCATAGAATGCATTAAGGTGGAAAACCTTGAGACTTTACCACTCTCTTTAGCTAAACTCCAGTGCCCTCACACTGCTGAATTGCTGGTGCTGCATTTTACGTGATGCCAGAGTGCTTGCAACCAACAGAGCGGCAAAGGGAAGCCTCCTCAGCGGAAGGGTTGTGAAACTAGGTTGAAGCCTGTGAGAGTGAGGAATATGATAACTATGTCCCCCTCCTCTCAGACAAAACATGCATTTAACCCTTGTAAACAGCATCTATAAAAGCTGAGCCCAAACAAAATGTATGTCCTTTTTTCCCCACAAATAGAGCTTTCTTTTGGTGTTATTTGATTACCTCTGCGGTTTCTATTTCTCCTATCGTTCACTGACAGACGCAGCTCTCCATTACGTATGGGGTTTTATGCTGGTCTCACTAGGAGTTAACTAGGCAGGGAAAAGAAACAGCTGGCTCCTCCCATGGGGGCCGTCCCCTCTTCCCACATAAAACCCCCTCATAGCATAGCTCTCCAGTCTAAATGCCTAGTTTGCAAGGAGTTGACCTGGCTTCCCTTCCGGGGAATTGCAGTCCTGTTTGTGACCGTTTTTTTTATTCAATTTTCTTTTACTTTTATTTTTATTTGTCTTCTATCAAGCAATTGATCTGCTATCAAGAAGCCGGTTGGGGCATAGTGAGTCCATGGGCTCTGTACTTTCCCCGACCTGGCCGACCGTTGCGAGCCAGTCCCGCCGTATGTGGACCCACCGCATCGTGCCCGTTCCGTGCGGGCGGCCTGGGGGTGTTCCCTCCCCCCCCCCTTACGCCCAGCCCCGGATGCAGTTCGGGAAGGGCGACTTCTGGCCTTCAGCATACCGCCCAAGCAGGGGCGCGTGGAGCCCCTGTTCACCCCCTGCACACCCCCCTTCCCCCCGCACCACACCCGATTGTCTAGCGCCGTTTCGGTCGTTTTTCGCCGCCATGCGGCGATCGGCTACCATTTTGCGGCGGACTGCCACCATTTTGCCGTAGCCGCAGACATATTGGGCCTATGGGGCTTTCCCTCTAGCGCTCAGAGCGGCCGTTTGCAGTACTGCACGTTCCCTGCAGGTGTTTTTCGGCCTCTAGTGTTCAACGGCGGCCATATTTGAATCCCTGCTCATGCAAAAACGTGTCTACAGCGTTTTTACTTTCACTTTGGAACGGTGTGTGCTCCTGACGGCGCGGCTCTCTGACGATCCTCAGGGTTATGGCAGCAAACAGCAAGTATAGCTGGGCTCTCCTGCGGGTGCAGGTGGCGGCGGGTGCAGTCCTCCTGGGTTCCCTGGTGCACTGTGGGGTGGTGGTGTGCGGCTGTGTGGGGGTGCCTTTAACTTTTTGTATGTATCTATGTGTTCCTAAGGGAGCTGAACATGCTAGGAGCGCAATCTGCGCAAGGGCCTTTTCTGGACCAGCTGTGGCGGTCTTTAGTGAATTCTCCCCAGGGCGGATGTCGCCAACGGGCCCCCCAAGAAGCGTCCCCCTCCTTGCTTTTCAAGGGAGGATTTTGATCCGGAAGGTCCCTCGGACGGAGAAGAGGATCAGGGGACGGCAGCTGCGCGTTAAAGAGCGTTTCGTTTCCGCCATTATAATTGGTATTGCACTAAGATGCGATTGAGCCAGGGTGGCGAATCGCTGATTTCTGCGCATGTGGTGTGGTCCTCCAGGCCCCCTAGGGTGCCCAAGGCTTACCTATATGATCCTTTTCCTGATCGCCTTGTTTGTTGTAAATGGCAGAGTCCGCAGCATTCCTTTTAGCGCAGCACAGCGGTGTAGTGGGACTTGGCCTGGCAGCATAATGCATGCTGGCTCAGATCATAACCATGACCTGCCTGAGGTTTGCATGTCCTACCTGTGCATGCGTGGGTTTCTTCCCGGTGCTCCGGTTTCCTCCCACACAAGGGACTTAGGTCCAAACGGTTCGCTGCTCGCTATCCCTTGAGGAAAGCTTTTTGAGAAAAAAAAAAAGAAATGGGAGTCGCCTTGGTGTCCCGCCGATGATCTGCTGACAAAGATAGAGGCGCTGTTAAGGTCGCTCTGCCTGGTGGCAGGCTCTGCTCTGTGGCCAGCCCTGACGTTCGCCATGGCGGCGCAATATCTGTCTGAGCGTATGGCGGAGCTCCAGAATCTTTTGGACTGCGGCCGCCTGCTGGATACGCCGCAGAGGGCTGACTTTTTGCTCCGAGGTCTCAAGTACCTTGGTGATGCGGCCGTTGATTTACTGCCTATGTGATCCAGGGTAGCGGTGTTGCTGTATCCTTAGACGGGTACTCTGGTTGCGTTTTTGGGACCATGCTTCCAAAAAAAAAAAGAGGTCTTGCAGACCTTCCCTTTCAGGGTGGACGTCTGTCCGGTCCACGGCTGGGTGAAATCATTAAGGATTTCACAGGAGGTAAGTGCCCTTCCTCCCAGAGCCCTGGAGGCGTGAGTTTCGCCGTAGACAGGCGTCCCCTACCTCAGGTCAGAATAGGTTTTTTTTTTTGCGGTCCAGGCGCAGCGGGTAAAGGGGTCCGCCCCGGTAAGGTCGCTGCAGGGGCCGGGTAACGGCAGTGGCAGCGCGAAACCAACAAGGCGGAGGACAAACCACCTCAGCCTGATGGGTTTCCTCCACCCGGGCTTTGGGTGGGGGACATTTCTTAGTTCAACACTCTGCCAGTCAGGTTCTTCCCTTCGACTTAGGGCTCCCGCAGGCACGCCTGGAGGCCCTCTTTGGGGCTGTACAAGCACTCGAACCAAGGGGTGATCATGCCAGTGCCTCCAGCGAGAGGTTTCGAGGTTTTTTACTCACATCTGTTCGTGGTCCCCAAAAAAGGGGGAGGGGGTCCGGCCAGTACTGGATCTGAAGGCCCTGAACCGGTATGTTAGGGCGTGGAAATTCCGGATGGAATCTATCCACTCGGTTGTAGCCACCCTCCATTAGGGGGAATCTCTGGCGTCTCTGGACATCAGGGATGTGTACCTCCATGTACCTATCTGTCCACGGCATCAGCGTTTCTTTCGCTTTGCAGTGGGAGACCTCCATTATCAATTCGTGGCACTCCCTTTCGGCCTAGTCTCAGCCCTCGAGTTTTTCACAAATCTGGTAGCTCCGGTATTGGCGTTGCTGCGACAGAGAGGCATTGCGGTAGTAGCCTACCTAGATGACCTGCTCCTGCGAGCGGAATCTGCCTCGGCTCGGGAAGAGAATGTGAGGATCACAATGACCTCGCTGCAGGACTTCGGCTGGTTGCTCAACCTGCAGAAGTCGACTGTGTCTCTATCCCGTTGCCTGGAGTATCTGGGCCTGTTCCTGGACTCAGAGCAGGCAAAGGTTTTTTCTTCCTCCAGCCAAGTTGCAGTTACTGCAGTCGGCAGTGCGAACTTTCCTGTCACACAGACGGTCTTCATTACGAGCGGGGGCTGGGGCTCACGGTCTCGACTTTCAAGGCGATACCATACGCCCAGAGTCACACTCGTCTCCTTCAACGAGCAATTTTGGCTCGGTGGGACAGGTCCCCTCGGTCCTTGGACCTTCTGATCCGTCTGAGCTCCCAGACCGGGGCGTCTCTGACCTGATGGCTTCGGGACTCAGCGTTGATTCAGGGGAAGTCGTTCCTGCCCCTTCAGTGGGTGATCATCACCACGGATGACAGTCCTTTGGACTGGGGCGGGGTCCTGGGACAGCTGTCTGCCCAGGGCTGTTGGTATGCACAGGAGGCTCGCCTCCCCATCAATGTGCTGGAGCTGAGAGCAATCAGATTGTGCTTTTTTTCTCGGGACAGTGAGATTGCAGAGTCGTCCGATTCAAATTCAGTCAGACGATGCCACAGCAGTGGCGTATGTGAACCATCAGGGCAGCACAAGGAGTCCAGCAGCTACGGCGGAGGCAGCTCTAATACTGCTTTGGGCAGAACGTCACGTTCCGGCAATCTCCACCGTTTACATTCCAGGTGTGGAGAACTGGCAGACGGACTTTCTCAGTCGCAAGGCGCTGGACCAGGGAGCGTGGTCTCTCCACCCAGAGGTGTTCAATCAGATTTGCCGCAGATGGGGGGCGCCTGACGTGGATCTCATGGTGTCTCGGTTCAATCACAAGGTGGAGACCTTTGTGTCCAGAACGAAGGATCCGTTGACAGTGGCCACGGACGCTCTGGTGGCCCCCTGGGGCCGTTACCGTCTTCTGTACGCCTTCCCTCCGATAAAACTGCTACCGCGATTGATACGCAGGATAGTGGCGGAGGGGATACCAATAATCCTGGTGGCTCCAGTTTGGCCTCGGCGCACTTGGTACACCAACGTGGTGCAAATGGTGGCAGACGCCCCTTGGCGGCTTCCGCTGCGAGACGACCTTCTGTCTCAGGGACCCATTCTGCACCCTGCTTTACCCTCGCTGGCTTTGACGGCTTGGCTATTGAGTCCCCAGGTGCTAAGAGACAGGGGAGTCGCTGACTCAGTGTTCCCTACATTGTTGAAGGCTCTCGAGTGTACTTCTCGCAAGATTTACCACCGCACCTCGCGGGCTTATATAGCTTGGTGCGAGGCGGAGGGTCTTAACCCTCACTCTTATGTCATGTCCAGGGTCCTGACTTTTTTGCAGCAGGGCCTGAACAAAAAACTAGCTCTGAGCACTCTCAAGGGCCAGATATCGGCTCTGGCGATTCTTTTTCAGAGACCTTTGGCTTTGCACTCATTGATTCGTACCTTTGTACAAGGTGTGCGACGTGGTGCCTCGGGTGAAGGCTCCGATGGCTCCGTGGGATCTGAATTTGGTGCTTTCTGTGCTTCAGAAACCGCCCTATAAATTAATCAGGGAGATTTCCTTACAACTGCTGTCGCAGAATGTGGCCTTTTTAGTTGCCATCACTTCCGCCAGACGGGTGTCTGAATTAGCAGCACTATTGTGCAAGTCTCCCTACGTGGTCCTGCATAAGTATAAGGCGGACTTGCGACCCTCTCCTTCATTCCTTCCGAAGGTGGTTTCTTCCTCTCACATTAATGAAGATATTGTTCTTCCTTCATTGTGCCCTCGTCCATCGCACCCAAAGGAGTTTGAGTTGCATACTTTGGACGTAGTGAGGGCCTTACGAGTGTACTTGACTGCTTCAGCTTCTTCTCGAAAAGCTGATGCCTTTGTGCTGTCAGAGGGTCCGCACAAAGGGTTGGTGGCCTCGTCGGCTACGATTTCTCGTTGGATCAGATAGACTGTGACCCATGCGTATTCTGTTTGGGGCAAGGTCCCCCCTTTTTCCGGTCACGGCTCACTCTACCTGGGCTGTTAGCACTTCCTGGGCTTTCAGACACCAGGCCTCGGTGTCACATGTGTGCAAGGCGGCCGCTTGGGCCTCGGTTCACACTTTCACTAAGTTTTATAAAGTTGATGTGTTTGCATCTTCGGATGCTGCTTTTGGGTGCAAAGTTTTGCAGGCAGCAGTGTAGGCGCGTCTGGCGCCTCCTTAGAGGTTCAGTTGGGTACTGTTAGCGTTTACCCACCCCTCTTTTTGACACAGCTTGGGGACATCCCCACACGTAATGGAGAGCTGCGTCTGTCAGTGAAGGATAGGAGAAAAAGGGATTTTATTAAAACTTACCTTAAAATCCTTTTCTCCGAGTTCACTGACAGACGCAGCACCCACCCCTCTGTGCTCTGTTCGTGTATGAACTGAAGAGCTATGCTATGAGGGGGTTTTATGTGGGAAGAGGGGACGGCCCCCATGGGAGGGGCCAGCTGTTTCTTTTCCCTGCCTAGTTAACTCCTAGTGAGACCAGCATAAAACCCCACACGTAATGGAGTGCTGCGTCTGTCAGTGAACTCGGAGAAAAGGTTTTTACGGTAAGTTTTAATAAAATCCCTTTTTTCTTGCGCTATAAACAAAAAAAGTGACAATTTTGAAAAAATTACTTTCTGCTATAATGTATATCCAAAATCTAAAAAAAAACTAATTTATTCGTCAGTTTAGGCCAATATATATTATTCTACATATTTTTGGTAAAAAAAATCGCAATAAGCGTGTATTGATTGGTTTTCGCAAAAGTTAGTGTCTACAAACTATGGGATAGATTTTAGGTACTTTTATTTTTTAATGTTTTTATTAGTAATGTCAGCGATCTGCGATTTTTAGTGGGACTGCGACATAAGCGTCTAGCGACTGTAATGATTATTTTTGTAATTTTTTATTTTCATGGATTTTAGATAGGGTATCAAACATCTGTGATTGAAAACGCTTTTGGTTAGTTATGTGCGAATAACGCTAAAAAAAATGGTTTTTATACATCTTATTATATATAACCGGATTTGACTGCTTATTTAATCAAAAAAAAATCTAAAACCTATATGTAATATCGTCTTTCATTAAAAAAGTTTTAACAGTGAAAAAAACAAATATCGCGTTCTTTTTTCCCTAAAATAATTTTGAATGGCATTTTTGGAAAAGAGGCTCAAGTGACTGTCTGCGTCGTGAGGTAATGCACACCCCAAAATACGAC
>BLSH010277718.1:797723-812025 GCA_018402905.1 Glandirana rugosa | reverse complement strand
GCAGCGAGCAGAGAGAAGCCGTGGCGGGCTTCTGAAATGAGAGGGCGATCGGCGCGCTGGAATAATGCGGCTGAAGAGCTCTGCCTCCAGGACCCTCCGCCTTTCTCAAATCCCCCCACCCCCCTCCTCCTCTCACACACACGCCGCTAAGCCGCCCAGAGACTATCAGTCTCCGGGTGGCAGCGGCGATCCGAACTGTGAAGGAGGCAGCCGCAGCAGAAGCGAGAGTGAAGTTTTACTCAGCTCTGTGCGGCGTACCCCCTGCCCGTGGTACACGTACCCCAAGGGGTACGCGTACCACGGGTTGAGAAACCCTGATCTAGACCAATGTGGCGACTGATGGCTGACTCCAATTTGCCGTTAGAAATCTCATAGACATAGTCCCTAATCCTATGATGGACTGGTCTTTTGGTTTTACCCACATAGAATGCCTTACATCGGCACTCCATGTAGTACACAACACCTACCGTTCTACAGTCTATACAATGTCTTGGGGTCCAGGCCTGTCCATTGGCTAAATTGACAGTTCTTACCTGCCACACCCATTTGCAAAAGTTACAGTCCCCACATCTTCTTGTCCCTCTAGGGGGTTTAGCTCAAGGGAGAGTAGCAATGGGGCTAGTATAATGGCTATGTGTGAGATTATCTTTTAGGCTCCTGGCCCGACGATATGTAATAGATGGTCTCACACCTACATATTTAGCTACTATAGGGTCATCTCGTAAGAGGTGCCAATGTTGGTCAAAGATCGTTCTAACCTGATTGGCATTATTGGAAAACCGTGTAATAATGCGTTTCTGTTCCTGAGGCGCCGGGGGAGGGCGAGAGAAAAGAAGAGATTCATGGGATTTGGCCTTCATTTTGTTAAATCCCTTCTTTAGGCATCTGTTGCTGTAGCCTCGTCTCAAGAGACGTTGTCTGAGTAGTGCTGCCTGAGCTACAAATGTATCATAAGCGCTGCAATTTCTCTTGAGCCTAAGGTACTGCCCATAAGGGATGCTATTCTTGAGAGCCCCTGGATGGGCACTGCTGGCATGGAGGATTGTGTTTGCCGCAGAGGGCTTCCGGTACAGATCAGTGTTAATATGCCCTCCTGCATCTTTTCTAATCTCAATATCCAGGAAGGCGACCTTGGACAAATCACATTGCATCATGAATTTTAAGATTGAAATCATTCACATTCAACCATTTCTTCTGTTACTTGAGTATTTTTACAATTGGGTCTATGGGCAATGAAAAATCACCCACTGGGAATGCATCTGGCCTCCAGTAACATGGTGAATGCAGCCTGAGAAGAGTAAGCATCCACTTCAGTGACATTCACTCTTACCTCCGTTGCTAAGCATACCTGTTTTGGGCCTACTTCTATAAACGCATTATAACCCTGTGGATATAAAGTCCAAGTACACATGTTAACCTCTGGCCTAGATAATAAGCATGGTTCAACACAGGAGATTAAGTGTACAAATAAGACCCCTGTCTGTTTTCTAACTGTCATCTAACTATAGATACTGTTTGAGCCTAAAGCTATGTAGGAATCCATAGTACTTTGGTTCCCACCATACAACAGTATCAGTGATTACATCTGACAGAGGGTTAGAGAGAGTAAAGGAATTTGCACATAATGATTCCATAATCTTTAGGGACGAACACCTTATAATGCCCCATACAATAAAAACTTGATATGTTGTTTCTGTTATGTAAACTAGATAATACGATGTTAGTACAGGTACCAGCTATAGGTACATGAGTGTTATTGTTTACTTTAGGAGTTAAACACTTAGCACATACGTATGCAACACCAAGACACGTGCTATTAGTACACACACGTAGAAGCATTAGTAAATAGTACAACTACTCCCAGCTTTATACTTTTTTCCAACACTATTCAGTCAAGGGGTACTGTAGTATTTATAACTACACATGAGTTATTAGGCAAACAAGTAAAATTTCCCTTAGTGCGGGCTAAATCACTCTTCATCCACTTCCACCAAACTTTCCTTTTTTTATGCTAGAGCCTAATACTCCCAAAGTATCATATATTGAAAATATTTTTACATCTCTTTTCTGCATTTTGTGTGACTTGTTCATAGTGTTATAAACAACGGTGTGTGTCATGGGCAATTTTGACTCCTTCATATCGTAATTGTCCTCAAAACACACAGGCTTAAATGGGCCTAAGTCCTCCGGGTGATACACACAGTTTATGATCCATGTTGGCACAAAGTGTTGTCCCAGAAGTCTGGGGAGACAGTAGCCAGGACATCTTCTGTGTCTTCTTTCGGCTTGTCTGTTGTCTCACTTCCAGGGTCTGTTTCACCTACTTCGCCCCTCTTTGTTACTCTCTTTACTCTGATTGCACTGGGGACACTGCTCCTTCAGGACTGCTGTTCTGGTCACTGCGGTTACCGTTGTCTGTGGTCCAAAGAGGAACCTGGATCCCTTGACTTTATTAAGCTGCTTTATCACGACCACATCTTCTGGCCTGAAAGGGTGTGTTGATTCCTATGAGGGAAGCGAAAAAGAGACACAGATTACCATAGATGCCATTCAAAGTCTAAATTAACTTCCTACAATACTCCTCTTGAATCGATTCCAAATCGCCAATTTCTATAATAGGTGGGCCTTTTACCCAGGATATTGGAAATGGTCTCTCCATGATCTTTTCAAACGATGATAACTTAGTCATCTTGGCAGGTGTCCCTCTTATTTCTGCTAGTATTGCTGGCAACAGTTTCCCATTTGGCAAATGTGCCTCCAGTGGCCTTTCTAATTTTGTCCTATTCATCCTTTCCACTATACCTGAACTCTGTGGGTGATAAGGAATGTGAAACTTCCACTCTATTTGCAGTTGCTTCTGTGACAAACTCGGAGAGGGCAAAACAACCACTTCTACAGCCCTGATCTGTAAGTGCATTTATTCTTTCTGTTTTGTATGTGCCCTACAATGTATGATAGCTAACTGTGAGGGGAACTAAATGGATTCTAAGAGATCATTTATAGGAGCAGAACGGGAAATTTGATATGCCATCTGCTGCTACAAAACCTCTCTACTGCTGGATTCCACCAAGATCATGGACAGTATAAATGTTTACCTGTTGTCCTTCAAAAAGTTGACAAGCTTTTGTTAATGTTACCACCTCCGCAGCCTGTGCAGATGGAACATTAAGCTGCTTGACTTCCAGAATAACATCAGGGAGCATAACCACAGAGCAGCCTTTGACACGTTTGTCATAAAGCCTGGAACATAAACGATCTACAAAAACATCAAGTGCATTAGGGATGCGCGTGGACATTTGATCAGGCCTTGGTGATGTTACAAAATGTACAACTTATATACAGTCATATTGTTCTACCACCTCCCCTTCCTCTCCCTTCAAACCAAACATGGCATTCAGAATAGGAGCCGGTCCTGAGGTGGGTGAAGCAAAACTGACAGAGCTACAGTGGACAGGAGAATGACCCTCCTATCCAGTCAGCCTCTAAGCAGACATGTGTTGAGTATTTAGGTTTTTTAAGCAAATGCAATACTTGATGTGAGATATGTAAATGTGTCTCATGTCCCAGAGTTACTGTGGCCGACATCTCAATACCCATGGCACTGGCCGCTAGGGTGCGCAGACACGCTGGCATGCCTTGTACCGGAACTGGAACTACTTTGGAAAAACTACAGGTCTCAGCTTACTCCTGTGGTCTCGGCCCAGATAGCTGCCGTGATTGTACAATTGTCCCTTGTGTACAAATGAAAAGATTTACCATACACATGGAGTCCCAACCCCGGGACAGTAACCTTGTACAAACTTGCATTTCCTCATCCCAAGTCACCAGGTCCGGGGCTTCGGTCAAAGTGCTTTATTTGAGTATGTTGTCAAAATGGGAACAGTCATGTATTCATTGGTGGCAATAACCAATCATACCCAGAAAGGACAGAATGTCTTTCTTTGTTCAGTGCGCGGCACGCGACAGCTGTAACGCCACGACAGCTGTAACCCTTGCAGAGCTTATTTTGCATTTCCCTGGGGTGAGTGCGAACCCCAAATACTTAACTTATGGGAGACAGAGCTGGACTTTGGACTGGGAGACCTTATGACCCTCTTTACACAAACAATTCAACAAAACCAACCATATCTAACTGAGAAGCCATGAGGGAGGGACTGCACAACAGTAAGTCGTTGACATACTGAAGGAGGACAGAACCATTTTCAGTCGACCATGAGCGCAGGGTCTCACAGAGGATTATTAAATAGACTACGGATGAGTCAACATAACCTTAAGGCAATCCAGCCCAGGTATACTGGGCATTTACAAAAACAACAAAAAACCATAAATAGCCATGTCTCTTCGTCAACAAGGACGGAGGAAAAGACATCACTTAAATCAACGACAGAAAAAACTGTCATCGTGGGGTATTGGAAGTAACAGGAACAGTACATCTAGGACAATGGGTGCAATTGGAACAACCAGATAATTAATAGCTCTCAAACCTTGTACAAATCTATAGGTACCATCTACCTTAGGTACAGGATTAATAGGAGCATTATATGGAAATATCACTTTTTTTATTATCTCTTGCTGCAGGAAAGATTGCATCAAAACTCTGATTAATTCAATCTTTTCATGTGACAAAGGGTACTATCTATAAAAAATTGGAACTGTGCCTTTCCAATGAGAGAGGTTTCAAAACAAATCCCTTTCCCATTACAACACAAGGGGCTTCTAACTGTACTTTGTCACTAGCTTCCCCTGCTACTTTGCTCAGCGGGTGGTCCCGAGTCCGGTGTGAGAAAAGACCTGTGCCCTAGCAGTAAAGGCAACAGTGCCCCCCCCCCCCCACACACACACGGTACCCATCTCAGCATCGCCCTGGGGGGCGTATCGCACATTTTGTCTCAGAGGATATGGGCACTAATCTCCCCAGTGTCCTCCTTGTACACCACCCTGTGAGACTCCCCTTTTCCCTCTGGAACTGTCTCTCCTCGGGACCTGTCTCTGCATTTCCTTTACCTCTTTCTGCAAATGTTGAACTGCTTCCTCTAATTCTTTAATCCGCTGCTGCTGCACTAATTGTCTATCAGGCTCAGTGGAGTCAGGAAACACTCCTCCACTTGCCTGAACACCGTCCACCTGAACCGGTGGCGGCAGCGGGGGGCAGCACGGGGGCTTGTGCTGTGACATCTTGAGGAGCAGGGACAGTGGGGTTAGTACGAGGAAAGGGCAATGCCATTCTCTCAGGCTCTGGGCTGCGGTGTCCAGGGACCAGGCTGGGGTCTCAGTCCCTTACTTTTTTATCCTTCTTTCTCTTTCCCTTGGTAGTATTCTCTGGTGGAGACACTGCAACATTTAACACATTTAAACAGTCTTCCCCCATGTATGTCATATCCCAATTGGGATCTGGTCCAAAATATGGAAAAGCAGCCTCGTTACCAACACCCCTTACTATATCCATATGGAACTCTTCATTCGATCCTTCCCGGGGGGAAAAGAATTTTGACTCCTCATAGCCTTTGTCCAGCCCACCAAATTTGAAACCCAAGGGTCCACATAATAATAACCTTTTACTGACACTCTGCCCACATAATCCCTACAATTTTCTCCATAAACTGGAGCAGCACATCTACCACTTTGAGAGCCCATTTCCAACCAAGCCTTAACACTCTATAAGGATGCGAATACATCACCTTACCAAATGACTTCTTTTTCTGCTACCCCTATGTGACTGTGTGTCTCTTGTTACAAAGACATCCGACAATCCGGTCAACCACAAGAGTGCAGTGTCAGAGCACACATTCACATATAAATATCATATATATATATATATATATATATATATATATATATATATATATATATATATATATACAAATCTTAAAAAGAATGCAGCATATTACAAGCAATATATAAAGTTACAATGGGAGCTATCCAGCCATCAGTTTAGTTGTGTACCAACACAACCACATGCTACCGAGCACTACGCAGCTTCATTGCCAAATATGCAGGGCGCGATATGATTTGTGCTAACAAATCTTTGATCTGTACCAGCATATCTTTTATATCTGTACCAACAAATATGCCCCTTAACCACTAGAGATCCGCGCTATAGACGTAAGACGTCTACAGCGCGGATCTGAATATCCGGGTGGACGTCCGCCCCTTTACACGCCCCCTGCGCGCTCTGACAGGCGGCGGCGCGTGGCCGCCGCACGCTGCGTGGGCGTGCCCGCGGGTCGGGCGGACTCTATGTCTGCTCCTGACCCGCGATCGCCGGCAAAGCTGTAGAACGGGGAACCGCCAATGTAAACACGGCGGTTCCCCGTTCTGTGAGAGGGGGTCAAACAGATCTACTGATCCCTGGGATCAGTTAGATCTGTTATGTCCCTGCCAACCCCGCCCCCCCACAGTTAGAACACAGCCAGGGAACATTGTTAACCCCTTCACTGCCCCCTGCAGGTTAACCCCTTCACTGCCAATGACATTTACACAGTAATCAGTGGACATTTAAATTTCTGATCGCTGTATAAATGTCATTGGTCCCAAAAATGCGTCAAAAATGTCTGACATGTCCGCCGCAATATAGCAGTCCCGATAAAAATCGCAGATCGCCGCCATTACTAGTAAAGAAAAAAAATAAATAAATAAATAAAAACGCCATAAATCAATTCCCATAGTTTGTAGACGCGATAAATTTTGCGCAAACCAATCAATATACGCCGATTGCGTTTTTTTTTTTACCAAAAATATGTAGAAGAATATAAATCGGCCAAAACTGATGAATAATTTTTTTTATTTTTTTTTTGTGGATATTTATTATAGCAAAAAGTAAAAAATATTGTTCTTTTTTTCAAAATTGTCGCTCTTGGTTTTGTTTATAGCTCAAAAAATAAAAACCGCAGAGGTGATCAAATACCACCAAAAGAAAGCTCTATTTGTGGGAAAAAAAGGACATCAATTTTGTTTGGGTACAGCGTCGCACGACCGCGCAATTGTCATTCAAAATGCGACAGCGCTGAAACCTGAAAATTGGTCTGGGCAGGAGGGGGGTTTAAGTGCCCAGTAAGGAAGTGGTTAAAACATTTTTTTTTTTTTTTTTTATGGTTCTTTTAATGCAAATATGATCAGAGCTAAGGTGCTAGAATGCACCAAAAATAAGGTACAATCAACTCGCCTTAGATAACCTTGCAATCCCATGAACTGACACCAAATTAAAAGGGGACTTGATTCAACAGCTGGACAGCCCCCCACCACAGGATCCATCCCGTGGACATAAATCAATACATACTATACAATTTGAGAAAGCAGGAATAATTTTAGCATAAGGGGCGTGATTTTGGTATTCACAGTTCTCATAACATCATTTTTTTTGGTCAATAACTCAAATATTTGGTTCTCAGAGAAAACCAGTCAACATTATGGTACCTAGTCTAAACCTTTCCCAATAACGCATACCAAGTCAAACTCCGATAATGGTAATGACATGGAAATATACAGAATAGAGACAATTTGAAACATCATTAACCCTTTCAATACTAAGCTTTTTTTTCTTTTTACAGCTACAGAAGAATGGGCTGAGGAAGAATAGTCTCCTGAAAAACGGGCTTTCATTCGAATTAAAATTTGACCCCTGGAAACACAGTACTTTCACAGCCACCGAGGAAAACGATGACACGGAGACCAGCAGCAGTGACACATCAGATGATGACTTCTGAGGAACTGGCTGACCAATCTGAACTATTTTTCTTTGGAAGAGAATTGTGAACACACAATAAAAATTACTGTCGCTCAGAGCTCATCCTATCAGTGTGCTTCTACATGGAAGTAGTTTTGCTGGTTCTTTGTCTCTCTCGCGCTCTCTCTGCATATTGGTAATGGACACTGTAGATGTTTGAGAATTTTGATTGGCTCAGCGTTGATTCTTCTTCCTCTTGGCAGCCTCTCACTAAATGGCAATGTGACAGTGTATCAAAGGGAACCACCTTTAAGAAAGAAAGCCAATTGTATAGTATTTTGCCAAGGTTTTTGTTAAATTTGTCTTCAAAACAAAAAAGAAGCACTTTAATGACAATACTTTTTTTCTGTTTTCTTCCACCGCAGTCTCATACAAATGATGTAGCATGTTTATTAGATAAAGTATTCAGGTTTTTTTTTTTTTTTTTTTCAGGCCTTGAAAACTTGTTTTTTCTTTTTCTCCAGTTTCACAGTTTAAATACATTGTTTTCATTGTTTCACTATCAAGGTTTTATTTGGGTATCTGTAGAGCCTGGCATTGGTGAAGTGACAAGGACTAAACTCTGTTCAAAATAAACCTATTTTGATATAAAATTTCCAGGCCTGGATTGACCTATACTTGAATTTGATATAAAGAAGGTATTCCATCCAAAACTATTACTTCAGCATTTAAAATGCGCTGACAGGTTGACACCTTTTAATTTATGGAAAATTGAGCACCAAAAAGTTTGTACTGTCTTAGGTGGATGCATCATCAATGCTGAATCTATCCCTTGCCAGCTCTACTGTGAGAAATGAGTGATCAAACACCGCTTATTGCTCAGTTCACCCCCTCTGCTCTGAGCAGAGCTGTGACTGCCCGTCAGCGGCTCACTGGGCTGTGGAGGGGTGTGGGAGAGGCTGGCTCAGGCTCTCGGCAGATTGCTGAAAGGCTGAGCTAGGTGACAATCCAGGCTTCTGGGTGGAACCCAACCATATGGTCAGGATCTTTTGGACTGGCTAAAGATGGATCACAGGGGTGCAGAACTAACTGGACTCCTGTGATCCATAGGAGAAGTATAGGCAAAAAAGCTCTGGCTATACTTCTCCTTTTAATCACTTCAGCCCTGGAGCCATTTCTGATACCTGTTGTTTACAAGTTAAAATTAGTATGTTTTGCTAGAAAATTACTTAGAAACCCAAACAATATATATTTTAGCAAAGACTCTGGAGAATAAAATAGCGGTCATTGCAATATTTTACCTCACACGGTATTTGCGCAGCGGTCTTTCAAACGCAATTTTTTTTGGGGAAAAAAATACACTTTTTTGAATTAAAAAAATAAGAAAACCGTAAAGTTAGCCCAATTTTTTTGTATATTGTGAAAGAGGATGTTACGACGAGTAAATAGAAACCAAACATGTTAAGGTTGAAAATTGTACACTTATGGAATGGCGACAAACGACGCTACTTAATCTTCATAGGCGAAGCTTTAAAAATTAACGGTTACCAGGTTAGAGTTACAGAGGAGATCTTTTGCTGGAATTATTGCTCACCCTCTGACGATCGCGGCGATACCTCACATGTGTGATTTGAACACAGTTTACGTTTGCAGGCGCGACTTGCATATGCGTTTTCTTTGCTGCGTGAGCTCGCGGGGACGGGGGGCGCTTTCATTTTTTTTTTTTTTTTTTATATATATATTTTTATTTCATTTATTTTTTTAACACTGTTCCTTTAAAAAAGAAAAAAGTCTGATCACTTTTATTGCTGTCACAAGGAATGTAAACATCCCTTGTGACAGTAATATGTGGTGACAGGTACCCTTTATGGAGGGATCCCCCAATCCCTCTTTTGCACTTAAAATATTCAGATCGCCAAAAACGGCGATTCTGAATACTATAATATTTTTAAAAAATCTGCACCATTGGCAGCAGAGTAAACTGGAAGTGACGTCGCTTCCGGAATTTCACGAAGGAGACCTGATCGGAACTGATTCCGGCTTCTGCCGGGATTCCTCACAGCCGGCGGACGTGCCGGATGGATGCCCCGGTCTCTAGGTGGGACGGGAGAGGGGATGTCCCCTCCTGCTGCCTGGAATAACGGCTGAGCGGGATCGGCTGTTATCACTGGATAGCCGACCTCCCGGTCTGAAAAAAATAGTACTGGGGTATAGCCTGTAGCTGTAGGCAATCCCCCCGATACATCCCCTTCTCCCGACCAATGTACGGATATGTCAATTTGCGTGAAGTGGTTAAGAAAAAATAAGGTCATTTTGAAATTGATGGAAGCAAAACATCTCACAAAAGCAGTGTTAATTTTCACATCAAATTTTGATTTAGTTTTAGGCTCCATTTACACGGGACGCTATTTCAACCTCCCCTGAACGATTTTTCTTGACACCTAGAAGCTGGCGTCTAAAACAGCAGTTTAGCCGCGTTTTTCCGCGTTTGTGCCTAGGAGCGTTTTAAAAACTTTTTTTTTTGTTTTAAATGGAAATGCCTGTAAACGAAATGGTCCTAGATGCAAGTTACCGCGTTTAGGCGTCTTTAGCGGTGTTTACAAGCTGTTTGGCATTTCAAATGCCCCTGAACTGGCGTCTGAACTCATTTTTTTGCGTTAAAAAAAAGCCTCTAAACTCAACTGCCTGGAAACGACCTTAAACAACCCTGTGTAAATGTACTGATAAGATAACAGAGGAGAGTTCAGGGGCAGCTGAAAAAAAAAAGCCCAAATGTCTCTAGACGTCTGTTTACTAGCAGCAGTGTAAATGAGGCCTTCATCTTTTGACTAAAATGTCATTTTAGTTTTAGTCGTATTTTAGTCTACTAAAAACTCCAGTACATTTTGGTAGACTAAAATTGAATGGGTTTAGTTAAATTTTAATGTATTATTTTTTTAGAATTGCCAAACATTATATACTCCTATAGTAAAAATCTAATAACATATTATTTAAGGTTTGAACAAGCACTACAGACACAGATTTAGCTGTAGTGATCTAGAACATCTTTATAAATAACAGTTTCATAAACAAATTTCATAAGTTTCACAGTTTCATAAACAAAAGTATTGCTTTTTGACAAGCAGAAGTACAACTTGAAAATATAAAAAAACCCCAAACAACTGTAAACTCTATTGGCTGTAATGCCATTGCACATATTACCTGAATTTATTACCAACATTAAGTATTAAGAAAAAAAATAAGAAAAGCCTCCATTTTTTTTTCTTGCAGCAGCTTAGTATATGTCCTCTACATATTCTTATGTGGTAGTGCAGTGTTGATTTTGATGTCAAATTTCGATTTAGTTTTAATCATAGTCTTTTGACTAAAATGCCATTTTAGTTTTAGTCGTATTTTAGTCTGAATTGTTTTAGTCTTATTTTAGTCAACTAAAACAGTATTAATTTAGTAGACGAAAATATTTTGGTCAACAAAATTAACACTGCACAAAAGTTGGGACAGAGCCATACATACCACATCCCCTCTTTTAACAACACTCTGTAAATGTCTGGGGACTAAGGAAACCGGTTGCTGGAGTTTTGGGGAAGAATGTCCCATTCTTGCCTGAAATAGTATTCCAACTGCTCAACAGTCCTGGGTCTTCTTTGTCATATTTTTAGTTTCAAGGCATGCCAAATATTTTCACTTTGTGAAAGGTGGATGGGATCATAAGCTGCTCTAAAACCTGGATAAATCTTTCAGCATTGATGGTGCCTTTCCAGATGTGCAAGCTGCTCGTTCCATGCCCACTAATGCACCCCCATACCATCAGAGATGCAGGCTTTTGAACTTAGTGCTGATAAGCTGGAAGGTTTGTCTGACCCCCCACTTTGCAACATACCATTTTTTAAATGAGCTTTGGCCCAGAGAAGATGGTGGTGTTCATGTTCAGTAGAATTGCAGTGATACCACTTTAAGACCAAGTACCGATACTTTTTTCAAGTACTTTTTTTTTATTTATTTTTTTTATGTCATCTGACAGTGACACTAATATGCAGCACTGATGAGGTGTGGATTGTGTCAGTAGTTTTTTATTTCTTTTACAATTTATCTTTTTAATATTTATTACTATTTTTTTTACTACAATTTAACGTTTAAATATTTATTACAATTCTTTTTTTTTATTTTTTTATTTTTTTTTTTTAGCCCTGTTGGGGGTTGGCTTTGGTGAGATATCAGGTGTCTAAACGGAGACAGGAAAAGGGACTAAAGGACACAGATACCCTAGTTCTTTTCTCTGCAGCCTCAGCTGCACTGAGGATGAGTGGACACTAGAGGCTCCTGTTCATTCATAAACTAAAGCATCATAAACACAGTTATGAATGGACAGAGTCCGTGATTGCTCATTCAGAAATGATCAGTGCAGCGGTGGGGGGGAGTTGCAATCATCGATCTCCTTGTGTGGCTTTCAATAAAGCATCTAAAAGCCGTGGGAGGGAGAGGAGGAGAAGCGGCTGTCAGCTGCTTTATTGAAAGCCACACAGGGAGATCTGTGCTTATAACTCCCCTCAACGCTGCACCAATCATCTCTTAGGCTGCTCAGGTATCAAATTAGGCACCGGAGCATTTGCACAAGTACAAGTACAAATGCTCGGTATCGGCACCGATAATAGTATCTGTGCAACCATTAAGTTCAGATATGACTTCTTTGCATGATTGTGCTTTACCTTGCAGTTTTGGGTGACATAGTGAACTGTGTTCATAGACAGTGATTTTTGAAAGTATTCCTAAGTCCATGCAGTGATTTCCATCACAGAATCATGCCTGTTTTCAACGAAGTGCCGTCTGAGGGACTGAAGATCATGGGTCTCCAATAGTTTGTTCCAGCCTTGTCCCTCTTGCATAGTTAGTTCTCCATATTCTCAGAATCTTTTCATATGATGTACTGAAGATGATAATATAGTTAAAGTCTTTGCAACTTTACGTTGAGGAAAATTCTGAAATTGTTCAATTTTTAGATGCAGTTTTTCACAGATTGGTGAACCTCCTGCCCATCTTTTCTGAGACAATCCTGTTACTGTCCTGTTGCTAATTAACCTAATTAGTTGCAAAATGTTCTTCCAGCTCTTCCTTGTTAGTACCATTTGCCAGCTTTTTGTTGCCTTGTCCCAACTTTTTTTTGAGGCTGCGTTCACACAGGGTGATCAGACTTTGGCGTGACTTTGCTAGACGACTTACAACGTGACTTCAAGGCAACTTCAGCGCGACTTTGGGCGACTTGCAACGTGAATCCATGCCAAGTGACTTTGCCTGTGGCCAATCAGAGAAGGGTTGGAGGGGGTTGCCTGGGTAAATAGGGGGAGAGTAACTGTGTAAATGCTTTTCTTTTTCCTGTAAATAGCTTCAATATAGATGTGGATCCGACTTGGAGGCGACTTCCATTGACTTCTATGGGCACAAGTCGGATAGAAGTTGTCTAGTAGTACAGGAACCTTTTTTGAAGTCAGAGCAACTTCAGTAGCCTACATAAAGACTGCTCCCATTCATTTCGATGGGATTTAAGATGTCATGCGACTTGGGGCGACACAAGTCGAAGCGCAAGTGGCCCCTGTGTGAACGGGCTCTGAGACCTGTTGCTGCCATCAGTTTAAAAAAAAAAATGTCCTGATTTTTTTCTTAAAATGGTACATTTTCTCAGTTTAAACATTTGAGATGTTTTCTATTTAAATCCTTGCATTCTGTTTTTATGTAGATTTTACAGTGTCCCAGGAATTGGGGTTGTATACACAGGCTTTAGCTTGCATGTGTGCACAGTTTTACAAAGCATTGTTAACAAAGATTTCTAAATGTTTATCACTTTTTATTACTTTAATTTCTGTCATTACACCTTTGCTTTAAAATCGCTTTCAACTGAAATCATGAATATTTGATATATAGGAAGCATCCAGAATATGAGTTGGCTTAAGCAGGGCTTACTGTACTTCAGACAACAGAGGGCGCTGGAACTCCATCCTTCGCTAGCCTCCCAGGCTTGATGATATTTGCATGATCCTCATAGCAGCCATGCACATGGCTAGGTTCACACCGCTGTGATCCACATTTCAGTGCAATGTGGATGTGGTTTGCATATTCTATGGAGCCAAAGTCACGCTGGAATTGCACAAAGTATTACAGGATCCTTTTCCAAAATTGTGCCATGCTGAGTTGCATTGATGTTAAGAGGAACCATTGAACATAATATGATTTTTCATTGTCATGCGATTCTGTGTGACTCAAGTCACATCTGAAATTGCATTAGCATGAACAAAGTGCTGAGAGAGTAATCTCTAGCAGTAAGGCCTTAATAACCTCAACATAAGCAAAAAAAAAAAAAAAAATCTGGGGAAACTACACTGCATATAAATGCTACAGTCACTTGATGATATTTACATGATTCTCATAGTTAGCCATGAAACTCATTTTAAATGCTAATGTTAAATATCATTTTCACCTTCATCCAATTGTGCACATGAAATTTTTGTTTACTTTCCTATACTTAATAGGTGTTCACAAAGCGAAAATGTGCTTCTTTGGTATAATACCCATTACAGTGGTTCTAAGGGTAGAAGGTTTTGTACCTTAATGCATTCTGTCAAAAACTTCTGTGTACAGCTACTGTTA
>BLSH010277718.1:775926-786073 GCA_018402905.1 Glandirana rugosa | reverse complement strand
TGTGAGCCAGGGGGTGGAGTGTTGGGGAAATTGCATATTTTATATTCCTCATTAAGGTTGGCTTCACAAATCATATCCAGTCTTTGTTACCTTGCATGACTCAACTTATTGGCATTTGAACGGCCTTATATGGTCAAGCTAGCCCCTTCTCCTCAGGAATGCAAAGGTCATATTGTTGCTTACAGGGTGTTGGCTGGGGGGTGGGCTTTTCCCTTATACAAGTTCTATATTACCACAGCAAAAACCTATATGAGGCAGTCTCAACCAGAACAGCCATGAGGCACGTGTCTGGTCCTGGTCACCTATGCCATGAAAGGGACCCATGGCGGGAAACAAGCACCTTTAGTTAAGTATTCTTGATATTTTCTTTATCTTTATCTGTCATTACTTGTAATAAATGTTATATTTTTTAAGTATTTGTGTGATCTCTCTTTGCACATATCGAACACAACCCCAAAAACGTGACAAGAGAACGTCGTCTATATACCTCTCCAAAGGAGGAGCTCAGGCCATCGGTCCTTATAGACGGCATCCTCCTCCCACTTAGACATAAAGAGGTTTGCCATACAACGCTTAGAGAAAGGGGTATCAATTTGTTATAGGAAAGATTTCTGATATGGTTATAAATTTGTAATTTTTTAGCTCTTCTTAGGACCAGTGTTAATTTTGGCAGCACATTTCGATTTAGTTTTAGTGTTAATCTAAGGACTAATATGGTATTTTAGTTTTAGTTCCATTTTAGTCTTCTGCAATTGTTTTAGTTTTAGTCATATTTAGTCAACTAAATCTCCAGTACATTTTAGTCGACTAAAACTCATTTTAGTAGTCTAAAATCGAATGGGTTTAGTAAAATTGTAATGCATTATTTAAGCATTTCTCTACAATTACCAAACTCATTATATACTGCTAGAGTGAAAAATCTAAAATATTATTTATGGGATTGAGATATGAACATGCACTACAGACCAGTGATAATTTTGACGTCAAATTTCAATTTAGTTTTAGTCTTTTGACTAAAATGACATCTTAGTTTTAGTCCCATTTTAGTCTTTTGACTAAAATGACATTTTAGTTTTAGTCATATTTTATTCCTCTCAATTGTTTTAGTTTTAGTTGTATTTTAGTCAACTGGTATTAAGTTAGTTGACTAAAATGTTTTAATCGGTTTTAATTGACAAAATGAACACTGCTTAGGACACGCTTAGTGACGATCTATGAAATTTTAGTCTGTTTTAGCACCCTTATTTTTGGAAATGTTTTATTGTATTCATTTTATTTATGTTATAATTATGCAATGGATGCGATTGGTCGTGCAGTTTGGATACCTTACCACTAGATGGAGCTCCGGCCCTGGTCCTGCTTAGGTGATGATATATACAAACATATACCGTTTATATGTGTTGAATCCTTTTTCTCTTAGACTGCAATTTATATAGTAGCCCATTGGGAACGGGAACCTGTAAAAATGGTGACATTTAAAAGGTAGTCCGTTTTTCATTAGATTGCATTAGAGGAGGAGGCAACTTTTCCTGTATGCCTGGTTGTTGATTTAGCGCGGTGGAACGCACAAATATTTCCGGTTTCCTGGTATTTAAGATGCCTGGTTCCGCGTTAGGCTACGCCCCTGACAACGTTCTCTTCGTGACGAAACACGTTGGACATGGCTAAGCATCCCGCATCACCAGCATACCAGGAACCGTGTCCCGGTACGGCCATCTTGTTGGTTAGCTAGTCAGCGCAACTAACACACACGGATTGGAGTGGCTTTTAATGTGAGTTACTACGTTTTGAAATCAATTATTTTAAACTACCGTATTTGCCGGCGTATAAGACGACTGGGCGTATAAGACGACCCCCTACTTTTCCTGTTAAAATATAGGGTTTGGGTTATACTCACCGTATAAGACTACCCCTCTTCCGCGATCTCAACGCGGCTTGTAAGGAGACTTCTATCATAGAAGTCAATGCAAGTCGCGCTGAGATCTCTCTGGAAATAGTGCAGGAACCATTTTTCTAAGTCGGAGCGAAGTGATTCGCTCCTATTAGAACGGTTCCATTGCACAGCATTGAGATGACTTGTCAGGCGACTCAAGTCGCCTTACAAGTCGCCTAGATGTGAATGGGCCGCGAAGTATTGTGAAAGAGAATTTTACGCCGAGTAAATAGATACCATACATGACATGGTTGAAAATTGCGCACACTCGTGGAAGAGGTCTTTTGCTAGAATAATTGTGCACACTCTGGCGATCGCGGCGATACCTTACATGTGTGGTTTGAACACCGTTTTCATATGTGAGCGCGACTTACGTATGCATTTTCTTTGCTGCGCAAGCTCGCGGGGACGGTGGCGATTTAAATCTTTTTTTTTTTTTTTTTTTAATTTTATTTATTTACCGTATTTATTTTTAGCACTGTTCCTTTAAAAAAAAAAAATCTAATCACTGTTATTGCTATCACAAGGAATGTAAACATCCCTTGTGATAGTAATATATGGTGACAGGTACTCTTTTTGGAGGGCCGGGGGTCCCCCCATCCCTCCTTTGCACTTCACAGTATTCAGATTGCCAAAAACGGCGATTCTGAATACTGTCACTTTTTTAAATTTGGCGCCGTTAGCCGCCGTGTAAACCGGAAGTGACGTAGTGACGTCGCTTCCGGAATTTGCCGAAGGAGACCCGATTGAAGCTGATTACAGCTTTTGTCAGGTCTCCTTCCAGCCGGCGGACGCGCCACATCGTCACTCCGGTCTCCTGGTGGGACGGGAGGCCGGAGAAGAGCGGTGGAAGGCGGCGGGGGGGGGGGGGGGGCATGTCCCCTCCCGCCCCCTGGGGTAACGACCGAGCGGCTCCCGAGCCGGATCGGTCATTACCCCTGGATAGCCGACCGCCAGCTCTAAAAAATTATACCAGGACATATGTCCTGGAGAGCCTTTCAAACCCGACCGCCGCCTATTTACGGAGCTGGTCGGGAAGACCGGCCCTAATCCCTGGCGTATAAGATGACCCCCGACTTTTGAGAAGAGTTTCTGGGGTTAAAAAGTCGTCTTATACGCCGGCAAATACGGTATCTGCACTATGGGAGAATGCTTCTATTTATGCTGAGACATACTGGAGGAGTGCGTAGTTGAATGAAGGGCTGGGAGTGCTCGGAAGCTTCACACAGGAGTTTACATTGTGATTCATTGCCGGCATTACATCAGATTGGGGTAGTGATACGAGGAGGTGCTGACATTTGGATGAGGAGTCTATACATCTGGTAGATTGAGCGCACACTGACCCTCCGTAATATGTAATAGGGGGTTGGTGCCATCTGGTAAGGGGCACTGTTTGGCAGTGTTCTGATGGTGGTCTGTGTGGAACATCTTTCCTAAAATCACCTGCATTGGATTTAAACACACTTCTTTTCTCTGTATGAGATTAAGGACTCCTCCTATGAGAGACTGGGTTAAAAAGTGCTGCCTCTATAAAGATATATTTTTTGTTTGTTTACCAAGACAATTTGAGTGCAGGCTGCTTCTATGTGAATTTTCACATATTTAATTTTGCGTTCAAGCGCTGATATATTGTGTTTTAACTTTTTTAAATAAAGGACATACAGTGGGGCACATATTGTTAGCTAACAGAGTGGATTGTAGTAACATTAAACTGTTCTGAAAGCAGCAGGAGGGGAGGATTGGGGAGCGGACAGAGCTGACAGGCAGGGAGGGGAGAGGGGAGAGGACACAGGATGATGGAGGCACATAAATTGACCGAAGTGTCAGGGCTCAGCAGCCATAATAAACCGTGGTCAGTTTATAGGGGGGAAGGGCAAAACCTGGCAGGAACAGCCGGGTATTTCAGGTGATACAAGGAGCCAAATTACACAGCACAAGCAGTGTGGTGTGTAAAATGCTTTAAAGGAATAGGATCTGTTTTTTTTTTGTGGGGGGTTACAAACACTTTAATACTACCCTTTCCACAGGTACACAATGCTGCTGTCCAAGGGTGTCTCCACTGGAGCCAATCTAAGGCCCCTTTCACACAGCCAGTTTGTTACGGCTTCTGGATTCCTACTGCAAGAATCTGCAGATTCCTGCTGCAGAAATGACCGGCTATGCGATTAGAGCGGCCGCTCAGCCTTTTTAAATTAATGGCGGACTAACAGCGGCCGCTGCTGATCGCACATAGCCAGACACAGAGAGATTAGCTGTGGAAGCCTGGATTCTGTTGACTATGTGTGGTCAGCAGCAGCCGCTGTCAGCCCACCATTCGTTTAAATGAGCTAAGCGGCCGATACTAATTGCATATCCTGGTCATTCCTGCAGCAGGAATCCGCAGATCCTTGCCGCAGGAATCTGCAAGCCACAAAAAAACGGCCGTGTGAAAGGGGGGGCCTAAGACAGGAAGTGTGGCATTGACAGGTGAAAACAAAAGTAAAAAAGGAAAACTAATTCAAGTATGAGAACTGTCTCAAGGGAATGCACGTATCCTAAAAAGACCCTGCTCCAATTGTAAATGGCATTGTAACAGGCTTTACTGTGAAACAACGTAACTGACTAAAGCCTGGGAACTTCTGAATTATGAAATCACTACGTCATCTTGTTGTAAGGCACAAATCATTGCTAGATTCACTCAATAACATTTAAAAGTCCTTCCTGATGCCCCATGGGTTTGTTTAAAGTTTATCAAATTGAATGAGTAATAAAAAAATCACTGGGAGCAAGAATTAAATAAATGCCTTAAAGAGTGAAGATCTACCAACGTCATACACCCAATTCCGGGAAATTCAGTAAAGCCACATAACTGCATCAACAAGCGCTGGGTAACTTAAACAGTTTATTCTTCACCGCTGCAGCCTGCTGGGATGTTAATAACTTTCAGAGGCTTGTGCAGTAAGGAGATCTTTAAAAAAAACAGGAAATTGGCTGTTAAATGTACAACTTCAATAGCTAAAAATAAGTGGTTTGTAGGATGATGCATTAAAAATATGACATTATAGAGTAATAAAATATTTAAGATGACTCATATAGTTCTTCAAGTGTTTTTTTTTTTTTTTACTTTTTTCATGAGATTCTGATATTTTTTAATGTTCTGTACTTGTACATCATTCAGAGGCAGAGTTCAAGAGCATCGTTAGCCCCCTATCCCCAGCTGACAGCAAGGGGTTCCTTGGGCAAAACTATATATAGAGATCATGCTGCCACAAGTTGTCTTCATATAGTCTGGTCTCGTCTCATCCAGGTTTAAAATGTATCCCATTAAAAGAGACCCTGTCAATTTACCCATTGAGGTGAAAGTGACAGGTTCTCATAAAGTCAACCCCCTAATCACTGATCATCTTTCCTGTGCTGCCATGCCACACTGTTGCTGTATCAGAGCTGGGAGTCCAAGCCTTGTGTATGCTATGTGTTAAATGGGAGCAGATGTAAAAGGAACTAATTAATGCAGATCTGTATTCATTACATGCACCTTTTTAATGCAAGTAAGGTAAGTATTTGTAGAGTCCTTGTACAGCAGAGCTTAGAGAAGGGGAGGTAGAAGCACAAAAGGAACCTAAAAGCAGGGGTCATGCTGATGGGAGGATAGATCAGAGTGTCAGGGCTGGGCTCTCAGCTCTCCCTTCTCGGTACTCAGGTTGCTCAGCTGTCAGTTAATTGCCAGCACCCATCGTTCCAGCACAGTGGCTCACCTGCTGATCATTTCCTGCTCGACAGTCAAGTCTACAGCCAGCCCCTTCTGGCTATTTAAACTGCCTGGTTAATTTTTTCCATGCCTTCACCTTAGTCCAACATATCTGGAGACTTTCTGCTGTGTTCCTGTTGAAGACTTGCCCGACTGATGTCCCTTCTGGTTCCTGATCCTGTCTGCTGCCTCCAGCTATGCTGATCTCTGGCTTCCTGATTACTGGCTTGTTCTTACTATCCTCTTTGGCTACCGTACCCTGGCTATGTTTTGACTACGCTTACTATTTGCACCATTTTTTACCATTTTATTAAAAGGTGTAATTTTTATTGCATTTTCTGTCTCCGTCTAATTCATGGTTCCTGATACAGAGAGATGAGCTCATTAATCTGCTGCTTGCTTTTTTTTTTTTTACTTTGCCCTACCATAGGGTGAGGGTGAGAATGAGGCCTGTAAGTAAAAGTGAAACTTCAGCAGAAAAGATCAGGACCTCTCCCCTGCCAGGGAGGACTGTTCTGTGTAGTGGGTCTAGCATATTTCAGGACTGGATGATCAAAAAGACAAATTTGTAAGAGAAGAAATTGGGCTAATAAAGAAGTATCTAATCCATTTGCAAACATTACCAAAAAACAAGAACCTTATTATGTTGGACTTTACTGGTATCAAGAGAGGAACGGCCACACCTTTTGTTGTATAAAATAAAATGACAATATTACAAAAAAGTATTTAAAAACATTCATAAAATCATGAACATGTGCTCTCATTGAATGACATTCGCCATATAATAGAACACAAATAATACATCTTTGCTATATGTTCCAAGAGGTTGACACGTTTCACATCTAATCGCTTCCTCAGGACCTCAATGTCTTGGCAGAAAAGAGATTTGGCCTATCCAAGAGAGAGGGTACAATAATCAATACATTTACACATATCAGAAAGTCTAGGCAACATACTGTGTTTATTGCATTAACTTACATATCACCCTATGAGCGTTGCACGAAGATGGTAGTATAACATGCGGTACAGAATAAATATATTGTATGGTACAGCAAAAGGACATGTATAGCATATACACATACGGCTATATATAGATAAATAAACAAACTTATCAACATTAAACCAGCTTGACACAGTATGTTGCCTAGACTTTCTGATATATGCAAATCTATTGATTATTGTACCCTCTCTCTTGGATAGGTCATATCTCTTTGCTGCCAAGACATTGAGGTCCTGAGGAAGCCATTAGATGCGAAATGCATCGATCTCTGGAAACATATTGCAAAGATGTATTATTTGTGTTCTATTGTATGGCAAATGTTGTCCAATGAGAGCACATGTTCATGATTTTATGAATGTTTTTAAATACTTTTTTGTAATACATATTGTTATTTTATAAAACAAAAGGTGTGGTTGGCCGTTCCTCTCTTGGTACCAGTAATGTCCAACTTAAGAAGGTTCTTGTTTTTGGTCAAAAATAGAAATCATTTGGCAGGTAAAACAGCTCCAGTATAAGCATTTCATCTGTATATTCAGCTGTGTGCACAAAGTTCTGAAGTTCTCATTCCTTCTCCTCTTGTGACATTGTGTAATTGACTACTTAGGCCTGAGCACTGCATCATGGAAAGACATCATAGGCTCCTCCATACTTGAAAGGAATGAGTATTTACATTAGAAAAGAGTGGTGGGTCTTCTACACTGTGCCTTAGTGAGAAGGCAGCCCTCATGGTAGAGGCAAAGCTTGTCTTTCTCATGTCAGAGCTGCCTTCCTGATAATGATGATCTATTGCCTGAGAGTTGCAGCACAAGAGGTGGCAGAAGTAGATCCACATAATAAATGAAGAAGAAGCAGAGAAGGGAGATTCTTGCAGTGCAGGTCATCAGATGCAACTTCCTCTCTGGCAAGGAGAACAGTGAGCAGCACAGTAATCACCAAATCTTGCTCCAAATCTCGTAGGATTAGAAGCCAGAGGCAACAGTGCCTGAGATGATCTCACACTGCAGATATACTGCTACGAAACTCAGTGCACATAAATGCTTAAGCACAAGAAAGGAAGCACACTGCAATCTTTTCGGAGCAATTAATGACAAAAGATAAATCTCTCAGGTAAGGCTTAGTCACAGAAACAATTTCTAGATATTTCCTAAAAGATAGCAAATCTTCACGTTTTAGGCCCAAATCCACAGGGTAGACATGAGTAGGCACCTTTATCATGATAAATAAATATATTCCGCATTGAGAATATATGTGGGGACAAAATGTTGATAAGGCATTGCAATTTAGAACTACCCCTCAGTGGAATAACCAGGGCTGGGAGCCTGTGGTATTTTCCCTTGATTTTCCAAATTTTCAGTACTCTTGCTGGAATTATACAACATGTTGGCCTGTTTGGTAACTGTAGTAGTAATGTCAGTGTTATCTGGGTCCAGCAGGTGCCAGGCCATACTTGTCTTTTGAGCTAGAGGGAAATGGTTTAGAGGTATTTGAGCACACTGAGAAGAGTCAATTTCCTATTAGAGCCCCCTCCCTCCTTGCATGTCATAGCCCTCTCCTCTTAGAGTGTCTAATTTCTCTCTGTGCTGGCCCAGCTCCTCTGCCCCTCCCGTTGCTTACCTATATAACCAGAGAGTGTTGATCCAGGAAGTAGCTGATTGCCTTCAGAGGATCAGGAAGTAGTTTTTTTTCCCCACTGGAGCAAATTGGACCATAATTTATAGGATTTTTTTGCCTTCTTCCGGATCAACTGTGGATATAGGATTCTGTATATGGAGGTTTTATGTTTATTTATTTTTTTTCTATTGTTTGAAACAGATGAAATTGTTTCTTTTTTCAGTCTGAATATGTAACTATGTAATGTATCTGCTGTGGTAAGAGCAAAGGTGAATACAAGGGAGTGTCACTTAAGTAACCACACCAGATCTGCTGGGGTTGCTGATATCACATCATAGATGGTGTCACCCAACAAAAGTCTTGGGGCTTTTCCATGTCTATAAAAGGGACATTTTTACAGGTAATCAACATGCATAAAATACATTAAAGAAACATATAATCTGGGAAGATTGTTGTTGAAATGAATGGTCTGGTGACAGGGTATCTTTAAAGTGTAAGTTAGGCCACCATTTTTTGTTTTAGTTTTGCATAGAGTAGAGAAGGGTTACAACCTCCATCAGGATTTCTAGAGAGATTACCACAAGAATAAAATTGGATTTATTTGTAGTAGAGGAAGACTTTTATCCCCATCAGTTTATATGACTATCTGTGCCCTTGCAAATTTTCCATCAGTTCCTATTGTAACCCTTCCCCACTTTATCCTAAACTAAAAACATGTTTTAGCTGGACACTCTAATGTAGGTAAAGCCAACCCATCATAGGCTGCTTGTGAGCACTTTGCAAGAAAAAAAAACTGGAGACTACACAGTGATAGATCTCCTTTAATGTTCCTAAATGGCAGCAGCCGGTTAAGATACTCTAGTATGTAATATCCTCGGAATGTCTGTATGATGTCATTATTTACATAGGATTTTCAGTCACTGGAAACCGAGATCAAAGATTACTTTTATCCCCATCCACGAAGTGTCTGCTTCTGTTGGCTGCCTACTTTACATTGGTGATGAATGAATGAAGGCCTCACAAATGATAATTACTTCTGTGCTGTAATAACTAGGAGTGATTAGCAGTGGAGATGAGGCCTTTGCTGCTGACAAAAAGTCTGAATTTTCAATAACAGCACAGTTTAATCATCTTTGGTTGCATGTTTTGAGGAAAGATGTAGTGCAATTGAAAGGAAAAGTTCACTGTAACTCCTTACTGCCAGCGGTATATGTTGAAAGCACAGGTGTGTCTTTTTCCATTGCCACATACGCCATATTACCAAAAGTATTGGGACACCTGCCTTTACACGCACATGAACTTTAATGGCATCCCAGTCGTAGTCTGTAGGGATCCCTTTGAGAATGGGCTGGAGCCTGAAACGCGTCAGAGTATGATTTTATGACTATACACTCTCTTTTATCATGTTGCAATACCCATGTTGGTAGCTAATGGGGATTGCCTTTTTGACACATGTTTGCTGTATTTTATGGATTTTTTAAGTTGTTATTAAAACGTGATTATGCTATGAGCATCTTTTTCTTCATTTATGGGGGAATGGCATTTTTATACATTTGACCTACACATCCCTACATCCCATTGTGAGTGTGCAAAGAGGATTCATCTATCTATGCTGGAAGGATCGGTTTCTTATTGATCCAGATGATCTGATGTGAGTTTTATATATATATATATATATATATATATGTAGCATCTAGTAAGTTGCTAGCACAGAAGGTGGTTGGATAAAGTGACTGGGTGTCTTTCCACTATACTTTAAGCACTAGTGGATGGGTGACGGTTTTCCCACTATTCTACTCTATGTTGAGTTTGGATATACTGCACCATTATTTTCTTTTTTCCTTTTTCCGGATTATCATGGAGTCGATTTGAAAGG
>BLSH010277718.1:702588-722640 GCA_018402905.1 Glandirana rugosa | reverse complement strand
AATGACCCCCCCCCCCCCCCGTAGTGAAGCCAATGCTCAGCACCATTAATTACAGAGGGACCCCCATTAGAGTCCCTTTATATTAGCAGCATAGCCACCACCCCATCCCACCCACCCCTTAGAGACCATATTAGCTCTCTTAAATATCAGATAGTGCTGAGTGCCCCCTCCCCAATAGAGACCTCCATTAGAGTAAGACAACCCCCCCCTTACCTTCAGAGCCGCTGCAAAGATCTGTGTGTGCCATCTGGGGGTGGAGACTGTAATCCCATGCTTTCACAGTCACCTGACACAAGTCACAACCACACTGTAAACTGTCCATTGATGATCGCATCGGCACTGGGGGGCTTGATGCAGGTGGGAGAGAGCCATGCAGTGCAGTGTGTGAGCTGGCTGCAGCCGTGCAGGCCAGGCATTCGGACTTCATTGGCGCTGCATTGACAGGGACCGGACAGGACTGTGTAACCACCTGTCACATCACATAAGTTACTTGCCGTGCGTACTGCCTGGAGCGGGAGAAGAAGGGGGGGTGCTGGCTGGAGAGAGATGCGGTTCTGCATGCATGTTCCGATCACATTGGGGGGGGAGGTGCTGGCGGGAGAGTCCGGAGAGAACAGGGTGGTGATGATTGGGGGGGCACTTGACTCACCAATGAAGCCACAGCAGAGGAGGGGGAGTGCTCCTGGCGGGAGAGAGCGCATTGGGGGAGCGGGTCTGGAGAGGAAGGCATGATGCTGCTGAAGAACTAGTTGGGATTGGAGCTTGCTGCCTGCTGCTGTGTCTGGGTTTCAGGAAGACACAAACCCGGGCTAAACTGTCAAAACCCAGGCTGTCCGGGTCATTTCCGTACAGGTGGCAACCCTAATTATGTCCCTCCGATAGGCCCTAGCTGAGAGCAGGGTATGGAGTGTATAAAGCAGAGTAGCACTGAAGTCGGAACCCTGGGAAGCAGCTGAAAAGTGCGCGCTGGACCAGAAAGCCTAGCTGAGAGCAGGCAACCCTGATCTGCTAAAGACCGGTGCGTGTACACTGTCCTGGACAAAGAAACAAGCCCGGTGTGATCATCCTACCTGGCCCTGTCTGATCCGATCATGGAAGCAAAATTGAAGTTGCCGTGTGCGATGATGTATACTTTTATATTACACATTCCATGGCGGCAGTGTGTGTGTATTTTCTGTTTGTCTGTTTTTCTTCCCTGGCTCTAGTATCTTATAGCCTATGGCAGCTGGAGTGCATGGGCGTTCCAAGCCACTGCTCTTATCCGGCCTTGTGTTCCTGGGTTACTTATGCCCAGGGACACAGTGCATGCACGCTGTGGGTGGCAGTGGCAACATTACAAGGAAGAAATTAATTCTGCAGTCACTACTGTTGGTATAGTAATTTCTCTGTAGGCAGCTTGCAGCAGTTTTCCAAAGTGCTGTATGCAATCATCACAGGGTATGCTCTGCATTGTATGCCGTCTCTCTGTGTGTGATTCTGTAATGATTGATCACCTGGGCAGGTTGTCAGTCTTTCTGTGCAGTTTCACACTGGGGAAGTATCACTGCCCCCCTGTGTGGCCAGCCCTGGGATAGCAGGTATGGTTTAACCATTCCTTGCCTTGCTGTTCGGGTACTCTTTTGGCTGCTTTTACCACATTTCCTTTCTATCCTAGTTTGCTTTGTGAGTCCTAGGTCAGGTTGATATTACATGGCACGACACGATAAACACCTCATTAGGTCACAACTTTTTTTTCCAGTTATATTCACTGTCAAGGTCCAGCCTTCACAGCAGAAGCTCTGAATCCTCCTCTACACATCCACCACCATGTCAGCCACTCCAAGGAAGGAGCCTGCTGAGGATGCGGGACACTGGTCCCGGAGAGCAAGTCTCTATGTGAGCTATGCTAAGCCAGGCGGTGGTGTGTTCCAGCAGATGGAATCCCTAGTGAGGCACGTGGTGTAAAACGTGGTGTAAAATCTCCACGAGTGAGATACAAGCCACATACAAAGTTCCACAGCCATTGCGGCATGTTCTCCCACTAGGATGACCTGGAAGAACTGGAGCTGCCCCAACCAAGGTAAAGTCTCCTGCAAGGCAAGAGGAAGTTATGCTGGCACCTTTGGCTCAGTTTCCACTTGGAAATGCGACTTTGATGGGGTCGCATGGTGGGTCACAGCCCATTGATTTCAAATGCACCCGTTCCAATCTATGCAATTTAAGGCCCATGCACACGGTACAATAATCGGCCAACAACGGTCGTCCAACAGCCTGTTGGCCGATAATCCAACCGTTAGTACACACGATTCGACAGCCAATTTCCAATTGTCATCCAACAGAAGTTGGCTGACAAGACTAGAAAAGCTTTGTTGGTCAACAAGGCGTTGGCCGATTGTTGGCTCGTGTGTACAGAAGTTGGCCAACAAAAGTTGGAAGTGCAAACACACATGCTCGGAATACAGGAAGTGTTCGGTCGTGTAAATCTGCGTTCCTAATTCACAAATCACATTCACATGAACTTCCTCTTTATACACTCATAACACATCACTACGTTCGGCTTTGTTGGACGATTACTTGAATACCGTCAGTACGCTGGACAAAACCGCCGACAGGCAATTTGGACAAAACTTGGATGTGCGGTCGTCCAACAATCGGCGTGTGTGTACAAGGCTTTAGAGTCACAGCGAGTTTGAGGGGATTCCTGCTACTCTAAAGCAACTTGATCCTGTTCTGCAAACAAAGCTGGCTCATCTCTGAGATAAGCAGCCACAGTGCATCACAAACTTGTC
Organism: Glandirana rugosa; assembly: GCA_018402905.1. Taxonomy (NCBI): domain Eukaryota; kingdom Metazoa; phylum Chordata; class Amphibia; order Anura; family Ranidae; genus Glandirana; species Glandirana rugosa. The sequence continues at coordinate 719,872 of BLSH010277718.1, read as the reverse complement.
CCCAGGCATCAGAGACTATCATTACCACCCCAGCAGCTATTTTTGCAGAATTGGCCAGAACTTCAGTCCAGCATATATTCCTTGTGCCTGATGCCATGACTGTATGCAACTTGATCCAGGGGCTGTAAAGTAGAATTGATGCTGCACTCAGAGTCAGATTAAGGTCGCACTCCGAATCATGCGACTTGGGGGGCACAATGGTGAAAACGTAGCCGTAGAGAAAGTGTTCTAAATTTCCATTCTGAGCAGAGCTAGGGGACATCATTGGATAAGTGGAGCAAGGTCACGAGACATCCCTCCCTTCTGTGCAAATGGCCAAGCTCAATCCATTCAAAGATAAGAATGTGAAGCATTTTTAAGGCTGCCTCTCTAAATTGCTGAGGCCTTGATGAGGTGAGCATGCATGTCGCTCTTCCTTGCAAGATGCAGCGAATAGCCCAAATGTCGGCCTGGGCTCTTGTGGTCATATCGAAAGGATGGAAATATGAATGAAGAATGTGGGCGCAGTATTCAGGAGCGCTTTCTGAAACTCTGTGGTTTAGAAGTCGGAGCTGGTGTCGGTTTCCATAATAGGCTCCAAATAACATCAGGGGCATAGTGGCGGGGGTTATGCTCCCATCAGTTACCGCAAAGTGAGTGCCATGGCAGAGACCAGGGCTTGCTAATCCCGCCTCTAATAGGCATGGTGTAGCATTCTCTTTAAGGAGCTTCATCTTTTGGCAATCCATATAACACTGTAACCCATGCCGCAGTGGGAAGTTGAGGTCCTACATCAGAGCCAGCACTGGCTAGGCCAGAAGGTAACAGTCTAGAGAACAAAGTTCAGAGTGTGCCACGGTTGCATGTTTTTACAGTCCAGGATGGGATTTTAGTAAGAGCTGGTGAGACCAGATATCCCCATTAGAAGTATGCTAAAAGCTTGAACTCTGGGTTCCAAGAAGCTACTGAGTTGGGCCTCAGACTACTGGGACATCAAAGTGGTCTTTTTGGGACATGCATGGTCCATCAGAAGTCCTCCATTTTCTCTGAGTCATTTTCCATGGATTTTTTCCTCACGCTGAGGTAAAGAAAGCATATACTCATGCCTTACATAAGTCAATGGAGTCACAAAGTGCTGCTGTGCAAGTCTCCAAATGCAAGAGTTTTCAGGGCAGGTGCTTGCCCCTCTTATGGTCATGACATGGAACAGATTGCGGAGGCCGGTTTTAGACCTTGCACACCTGAGGCAATCTTCAGCAAAGGATTAGTTCAAGGTGGAAACATTGTCCCTGATAGGGGGTCCAGCCAGGTGTCTGGCTTGTTTCCAATAGACTTAAGATTATTACCTTCATGTTCCCATTGTAGAAGGCTTCTGCAAGTTCCTTCAGTTCACGGTAGGTCAAGACCATCTCCAGCTCCAGCCATTCGGGCTTTCAACATCACCGTGTGGGTTTTTAAGTTCTTATTGGCTGTTATAGTCTTATCAAAACAAGGGGCATATGCCGGCCTAGTTGCGTGGAGGTCCTTGTCCTAACATCATAAGACAGGGCAGCTGCTGGAGTCCAGAGCTCAGGTCTTTACTATGCTCCGCAAATTCGGCTGGCTGCCTAATCTGGCAGGGAGACACCTGGAGCCCACTCAGTCTCTTGTGGACCTCAGGACTCAGTTCAGTATAATCTTGGGAATCATTGCCTTGGCTCTGGATCCCAATGTTCTGGATCTGAATACTCCTGGTCCTGTCTTCTTCCTACCTGCACGCCTGTCAGTGTCTAAAATGATTGGCACTATAGTGTCTACGGATCTGAGGATCAAGTGGAGGCTGGAGAAGGTAGCCTTCTGAGAGGGGTTTCTCCAGCAGTGGGAGCCAGGAAGCAGATTTCAGGCCTTTCACCATATAACGTTGGGAGCGTCAGTGCTCTTAGGTTAGTCCACTATGACGGTCTCCTACATTAAGACAGCCTGGGGACTCACAGCCTCTTCTCTATTGCAGAAAGCCGACCAATTATGTCTTGGGCTCAAAACAATCAAGCCTATAGCTCAAGCAGCGCATGTTCCCAGAGTCCAAAAAGTTCTAACATTTATTCTTCCAGAGTCCACTATGAATGGTCTTTACATGTGGAGGTTTTCAGGTGTACATGCCCTGATGAATCATTGGGCATGCAGTAGGACCTATGCATTTCTTCCAGTCTTGGTCAACCTCGGGTTTTCTTTCAAAAACTCTGAACAGAGGCTGTGGTGTTAGTGGCAGTGATGCCAATTAGGTCATGGTTCCCTTTGCTAGCATAATTCAGCTTCTGTAACCCAGTGCCCCTTCTACTCAGGCCAGGCCTTCTGTCACTGAGTACAATTCTACATCCATGTCCAGCACAGTTGCGTCTGATGGTCTGGTTCTCGAGATTGGAGGTCCTCGGCTGCTCTTCCAGAGTCATCTCCACTCTCTTAAATAGAAGAATGAACGCAGAAAAAGTTGACAGGAGGATAAATATTCTAGGCTAGGCTTAGTTCTAGCTCTATCGTAGATATGTGCGGTTAGTTTCGTTCCGAATTAAAATTCGGACGCATTTTCGTTTTTCCGGAAATTCGGATACATCCGAATTACAATAGTACCAAATTTAAACAAATCTGAAATAACGAAAAAAAAAATTGGACGAAATTCGAAATTTAATCATTTTCGAATCCGAATAGTTTCAAATACGAATTTGAAAAGTTTTCAAATTTCAATAGTTTTCAAATTCAAATTCAAAAAGTTCTGGAATTTGAATAGTTTTCCAATTTCCAAAGAGAACAAAACAGAATAGAAAACAAATAGATAGGAAACAAAACCTATAAAAGAATAGAACAGAAAACAAAATAGAATACAAAAGAGTAAAACAGCTCTGTTTCACTCCACCACATTATATTCTTTCATTTTCTGTTATATTGCCCTCTGTTGCATTCTATCTTTTTCCTTTCTATTCCTCCACTTTCCACTCCACCTCCTTGGAAATTGGAAAACGATTCGAAATCGAAAACTATTTGAAATTGATGCGAAAACTTTTCTAATCGATTCGAAAACGAACAACCGAAACAAATTCTGAAAACGAATTAAACAAATTAAACTAATCTAACTAAACAAGAACAAATGTAAGGAACAATCGGCGCAGCTCAAAATAAAAATACACATGTAAAGCTACTAGCTGAACATCGAGGTAATCACATACCCCACAACCTTAAAAATCTGAAAAAAAGATGCAGCGCAGCTGGACTAGATGACTTGCCTTTCACGAACAGCGTTATCAGTTCCTATGGTAATGACATAGTATTTCAATGCGGTGTGACGTGACGGGCCCCGCCCCGCTGACGAAGGCACGTGATTGCCGTAACGCGTACGGGGGAAGGGACCTGTCGTTTAGTCACCCGCTGTCTCCCGAGGATTACCGGCTGTACTGTCCGCACGGACTGTGTTACCTGCACAGGAGCCGCATGTGTGTAATGTTGGGAATTTATTCTTGGATGCGCTATGTACAAAGATGGAATGCTTGTAAGTAGAATGATTTATTAAAGTTTACAGCTTTGCCTACAGTCTACACTTAGTGCTCCTTTCTTTTATGTCCACATTTTTTATACCACGCGTTACTGAGATTCCGGTGTAGAGTGGAGTTGGTGATATCATCCGAGTTGTAGGAAGAGATCTCCCGAGATTTTTCTGTGCTGATGCATTAACCCCTTGCTGGGTAAAACGCTTTTGACCCTCTAGTAAAACTGGGGTCGGAGCTGGAGGTGAGCGCAGTATAAGATTGGTGGAGGGACTTTCTCACCCATTTTGTGGATTTCAGACACCTCTTGGACATCTTTGCATGCTTTTTACATCGGACTCTTTATTGATTCATATGCTCTGTTACCTGCTTTCTGATCTAGTCCAGCTGCGCTGCATTTTTTTTCTGATTTTTAAAATCTAAATAAAAAACGTATGTAAATGACGAATCGAAACGAAAGTAAACAAATGTTTTTGCTCTGCACATGTCTACTTTATCAGTCAGCTCCCTTGGAGCTCAAGTGTCAGCCTTATCGGCCTTCAAAGGTTTTTTTTTTTTGGTCTAAGCATCTTCCTGTCCAACAATTCTTCTAGGAAGCCGCTAGACCAGTGGTTCTCAACTCCGGTCCTCGGGACCCACCAACAGGCCAGATTTTCAGTATTACCTTGGGGAGATGCAGACTAGAATACTGCAATCACTGAGTAGCAAATAATATCACCTGTGATGCATTTCAGTTATCCTGCAAACCTGGCCTGTTAGTGGGTCCCGAGGACCGGAGTTGAGAACCACTGCGCTAGACTCAGACCTCGGTAGAGTACACCTTTTTCTGGCTATCACATTGGCATAAGAAGCCTCAGAGATTGGTTTACTGGTCATGGAGAACTTTCTTACATTCTTCCAGTCGAGCGGTGCTGTTTACTTATGCTTGACACAAATCCCAAGGGTGCATCAGTCTTCGTGGGAGCCAAGAGATTATTCTGCCAACCTTAGAGTTCTAACTTGCGTGGGAGAGGGCGCAATGTGGCTTAGTTGGTTGAAGTGCATGTCTAGTAAACAGGGAATCCTGATTTGACTTCCAGCAGTGCCTTCCTTCAATTTTGGAATCCCTCAGATATTGTAAAGTAATATCTACAAGCTACAGCTTCCTTCAGGCTTCAGAATGCCTGTTCATTCTCTTGCCAGAAAGGACAGAGGAACATGCCTCGTCCAGGGCGATTGTGGCACGGATTGTTATGGATGTTGTGTTTCTTTAAATGCAACTCTATGGTGCATCTCTGTTGTACTTATTTCCTGTGTGGTGTTTCTTGTTCCTGCTGGTTATTATTCAATGAACATGGCTTCTGTACAGTAATGGCTTGTGCGGTCTTTACTTTTATCACATCAAACACAGATTGCCTAGGTCTTCCAACAGGCTCACAGAACCAAGGGCTTGGCTCCTTTGGAGGTAATGTCTGCTCACCCGACCAGGAGTGGGTCTACATCTTGGGCAGCTTTGCGTCATGTAGTTCCCAAAGTAATTTGCAGGGCGGCTTCCTGGTCTTCTATCAATTACTGTGTTGAACCAGATGTCCTATCTTCGGTTAATTTTGGTTTACAAGTACTGTCGGTTGACGGTATAAATTAAACTTTTTTGCTCAACATTTTGTCCACCCGGGTGTGTACGGTGAGTTATTTCCCACACGTATGCTGCCATTAAAGTCTGTCAGGAAAACAGAAAATGTACTATCAAATACTTACCGTAATTTTCCTTTTCTGATAGACTCCATGGTAGCAGGAGTCCCCTCCCAAATGTCTGGAGTAGGCTAATTACGGAACACGGCCGCTGGCTCGGAGCAAAGTTTTATGGAAGAGGAGTCCTATAGGGTAGTTATGGAGGCAGAGACAACCCACATATATGCTGCCATGGTACAGGGCAGCCATCAGAAATTTTTGGGCCCCTTACACAGCTTTAGACCTGCCCCCCCCTCTGACCACCAACATTCCCCAGGGCTTGTCCACTGGCCATCCCATCAAATCCGCCCACTGGCCAGGGGTGTACACGTGTTGCAGCCGCAGTAGGAATTATATACCCTGTCACACTTACCAGGTGTAGCCTGCCAAGCATGACCCATTCAAGTGAAGTGAAGTGTGCAATGCATGCTAATGTGGGATCCAAGGGGTTAAAAAAAACATTGCACAGGCAGCACAGCCTCACCCAATGCTTGCAATAAGACCACATGCTGAACCCTAGGTGCTGGAGGCCAGTTGTGGTCCAGGGGGCCCTCTCCATGTGACCCAAGTTTTATCACCTATGGTTCGGGAGAACGGTGTCCCCAAACCAGGTGCCTCCTTCCCATAGACTCCAATGTAAAGTCCGAAATTCACCCGACAATTGCCGGTCAATGACTGGTCATTTGGGGACCTGGTATGGCAGAACCATAGGTGCTGGAGGTCCCAAACTTGGACCAGTTGTTGCACAGGGGGCGCTGTTTGGTATTTTTATCACCTATGGTTCGAGAGAACGGTGTCCCCAAACCGGGTTCCCCCCTCCCATAGACTCCAATGTTAAAGACTGCTAAAGTCTTTGTAGTAAGGGCCCCTTGAGACACTGGGGCCCCTTACAACAGTGCTGCCTGTACCCCCCTGATGGCGGCCCTGGCCATGGAGTCTATCAGGAGAGGAAAATTACGGTAAGTATTTGATAATACATTTTCAGTTTTTAAAACGCTGTACACAAACACTCAAAAAAAAACACCTGAAAAAAGAACCCCTCAAAACCGCGACTCTCAGGTGTGAATGCCGCCTTAGGGCAGAAGACGGAGGAACGTATGAATCAGTCCGTGATCCGCATCCTGAATAAGTCTCATATTCCTTCTCACATCTCCTGTTTACCATTGCCTTGCTTTGTGACAGAATTGATAAATGTTCCTGAATGCATTTTGATCTAATAAAATTGTTCTTTTAATATGAAAAAACCGGAAGGAACACCACATCTTCAAAGACATCTTCCCCTTCTGTGCCTGATGCTTATAAATACCCAGCGGAGGAGATGCAGCATCCTGTCACTGTAATTACTATTTGTTTCCAGCAGCTGTTTAAAAAGTACAACTGACAATGGCAAATTAATTGAAATAAAGGAAATTAACCATCTGCTCAAATGCACATTAAGTTTATTTGAAGATGAATGCTGAGTCATTTTTCTAACCTTCTACCTATTTGATTAATTTCATGGAATATTGGAGTTATATTTACTTTATTGTGAGCTCACAATCGAAATGTTGTGCTCAAAGGGCAATATCGCAAAGAACATTTCCTGTGGGAAAAGCAAATATTTATTACATTGTAGCTTGCCAATTCTTAGGTGTGATGGCTGCATTAGTTTTCTTTTTTAGGGTTTCTTTCCTTCATTTTCATCTGGTGATCTAGCCAGTAAATCTGTTGTTTTTTTTCAACAAAACAAGCGGTCCTACAGATATGGCAGTTAGAGGGTTGAGACAAGCCGTTTACCACCGACAGCGGTGCTTTCAATAATCAGCTTTAATTTATTAAATCGTTATCCCTTTTTCTCCTTTTCCCTTTATACAATCATAATTTGTATTTCTGGAGTTGCAATTGGTACACAATTTTGAATATTGTTTTATATGATGTTTTGTTTGTGTTATTTTTCTTTTTCAAATATACAATAAAAAAAACAAAAATTAAATCTTTATCCCAAAAGGAAAAAAGGTGTTGCTGTAATTGCTTATAAAGTGTTAGCTGGGGTTTGGTTTCAATTTGTAAGTGTATCTAAATCTGCTAGTACACTCCCCTTCCCCCAGACTGACAAAGCTTCATCCATTATGTAGGCACTGTAATACAAGATGTGTGTTTCTGGCCACTACACCAGGTGAAAGCAGAGGGGAGAAAAGCATAAAAAAAGAAAACAAATGCAGCTACCACATGATCAGTAAGCTCCAATATATTACATTTTTGGTGTAAATGAAAAATGTAATTCTCTTATTTCCAGGCCACACACCACATTTGCTTTATTGCTAACAAAATAGAACAGAGTATGGAAATTTCCATCTAGGGCTTTTAAGCCGGGCTGGGGATGAGGCAGATGCAGAAGAGGCACATACCTCAGGCTGGAGAAATGATGGGAGGGGATGGTCAAAATTGAGTTTTATCGCAGAGTGGGGCTTTAAAGTGGTTATAAAGCTTCATTTAAAAATACAAAAATAACAAGCATGACTATATTTACCTGCTCTGTGCAATGGTTGTGCACAGAGCAGCCCCTCTTCTTCATCGGGTGCCGAAAGACACTTTCCCGGGGGGCACACATGCGTGTTCGCTCCCAAGTCCCACTGCTACACCCACTGACACAGACAGCGGGACTTGTCCCTGCCCCCCCCCCCGATCCTGTGTCACCGGATTTAACTGACAGCCAGGGGAGCGATTGGCTCAACCTGTCCAATGAGTAGAGAGACTGTGGCGGGAGCCGCTGTGCTCATGCACCTCGCTGGATCGGATTGGGCTCAGGTAAGGAAAAGAGGGGATCTGGGGGGCAGCTGCAGCACAGAAGGTTTTTCACCTTAATGCAGGGCTCGACAAACCCCAGGCGCCAGGTCGCATTGGCGCCTAGAATTAGCGGTCTGGCACCTGGGCTAGACTGTGGCAGATGTCTTGTCCTCATGCACCTCCGCCCACCCCCGCCACGGGTGCCCGGCCGCTGTGCTGGGCGGTAATTGAGGCCACGGCTTTGCGGCCTGCTGGATCAAGATGTACCGTTCACCATGTTAACTGAGGGCATTCCCTTACGTTGCTTACACTGGCAGGTGAACTGGCGCCCTCTTCTGGTGGCCAGATCTCAGACTCTGAGCGGTACTGATTGGAGCACGGCATGTCACAGGACCAGAAGCATGTCACAACCAGGAAGTGTCTGCAGGCAGTGTGCTTATTGTGCTAGGAGGAGTGGACGTAGCAGATGATGTGCAATAATAGGGGCTGTATAGAGGAAAAGAGGACAAGCTGTGCTGCTTTATAGGGTGCACTGGCAGAAGAGGATAGACTGTGCTATGTTCTTACACTAGGAGCACTGGCTGAGAAGAACATAATTTATTAGACAAAAAGTACACTGAATAAGACTGGTCAACTTATTTAGTGGGTAACCATTTTGGTCTGAATGTAGGAGGTAAATATTTTTAGAGCTCAGTGTTTTGTATGAACTCTTATTTGTGAAAGGGGCTTGGGTACGTACTGTACTGGGGATACAACCAAACATTGTGCCAGTCAGAGGCAACATAAATGGACAACAATAAATGTGAAACGTGCCAAGAGGGATATGGAGACCACAATGTCTTCAGTGGAGACAGAATGAAGCATATATCTACCAGTGTTTCAACATCTTTTTCTTTGGGAATTGCTCATGCTCCCTGGTGTTGCGGGCACCCTTTCCATGACGGTGGGTGGATAGGGAGTTTGGGGCAGCTTTTTGGAACTGCTTCAGTTCCATTTACACCCCCCCTCAAAGATGGAAACCATTCTCCATTAATTTTTTTTTTTTTAAATTAAAATGAATCTTCTTTTTCAGTTTGCACTGTTTCCCTGCCATGCCACAGCTGCCACACAGCTGATGGCCCCTTTCACACGGGCTGTCCGATCAGGTTCGTTTGTCAGTTTTTCAGGCAGACCTGATCAGACCCTCCAGTCTCCTCTATGGAGCGGTGGATGTCAGTGGACACCTGTCTGCTGACACCCGGCGCAATCCGATCCGATCCTGTCCCCACAAACAGATGGATGGTGGTCCTATTTTCTGGATCGGATGCAAACGGACCATCTGTATAGATGGACCGCTCTGTATAGTGGAGAGGACACGGACCTGTCATCCACCTGTTCAGCGGTGAGATCCTCCACTGAGCAAGCTGATTCCGCTTAGTGGACGTGCCCATGTGAAAGGAACCCAAAGTCAAAAACGCATTAAAAAAAAAAGTCAATTGCGATACACATTACATATTGCTACGCATAAACTGGCTCCTAACTTTTTTAGCTGGCTCCTAGGATGCAAACAAATTTATCAAGCCCTGCCTTAATGCATAGAATGCATTAGGCTGGGTTAACAATTATGCAAATTGGATGCAGGTTTCAGGAGAGTGTGCCTGGTTCTCAATGGAGCTGGTTAACACACCTCCAGGGGCGGCCGGCGTCTGCATTGAAGAAGGGTCCTGTGCATCTTTGGCTTCGAATCAGCTGTGAATTCAGGCATAAATTCTGACCTGATTCGCATATTGGTGCTCAACCTGTGGCCCTCCAGCTCCTGTGGAACTACAAGTCCCATGAAGCATTGCAAGCCACGCATGACTCCCAAAGGCAGAGGCATGATGGGAATTGTAGTTCTGCAACAGTTGGAGGGCCACTGCTTAAGTACCTGTGGTGTACAGGGACACACTGGACCCCCTGCTGTGAGCCTCGGCCACAGCATGTGTGAACCCGGCCTTAAGCCCTTACGGACCGCTCACTGTCATTACACGGCGGTACTTTACCATGGAATACCGTTGTTATGGTGGCAAATAGCTACCATAACCCCAGTATTGTTTTTTTCAGCGGGCGGTCCGCTTTCAGATAAAAGTGGTCTCTGCGGTGGATTCGCCGCAAGATCATTTTTATCGAGGGGGTGGGAGAGGGCCCCCCTCCAACCACTTTCTGGTCGTTTCCTTTGCTTACCGGATCCGTCGGTAGCAGCGTAGACGATCACGTCTGCTCCCCTCACTGGCTGCAGGCCAAGTGAGGGCAAGATGGCTATCTTTTTTTTCACATGACATTTTTTTTTTTTTTTTGACCCCAGATCTCATATTTAAAGCGGTTGTATGCCCACATGAAAAAAAACCCCAAAAACCTGGAAGGCAAAGGCATAATGAGCTAGTATGCACCGCATACTAGCTCATTATGAAATACCTAAAAATGAAGTGCCCACACCATCTCCCGGTCACCCCAGAGGGAGCTGACATTTTCCCTATGGTGCTTCTTCCGGGTTCGTGGCTCCGGCGCTGTGAGTGGCCCTCCTTTCTGGCAATTCCCGACACGATGCGCTGGGCCTTCACCAGGACTTCACTGCACATGTGCCGCTGACGTCAGGGGCTGCATGCAAGTTGAATATCTCTTAGGAGATATTCACTTTACCTACAGATAAGCCTTATTATAGGCTTACCTGTAGGTAAAAATCACCAAACAGGGGATACAACCCCTTTAAGAGGTCCTGTCATGCTTTTTTCGTTTACATTCCTTGTAATAGGAATAAAAGTGACCCAATTTTTTTTTTAAAGGACAGTGTAAAAATAAAAGTTAAATAAATAATAAAACATTTCTAAAGCCCCCCCCCGTCCCACCGAGCTTGCGCGCGGAAGCGAATGCATACATAAGTCCCGCCTGCATATGAAAACGGTGTTCAAACCACACATGTGAGGTATCACCATGATCATTAGAACAAGAGCAATAATTCTAGTGCTAGAACTCCTCTGTAACTCAGAACTGGTAACCTGTAGACATTTTTAAACTTTGCCGATGGAGATTTTTAAGTGCTTAAGTTTGTCACCATTCCAGGAGCGGACACAATTTTGAAGCATGACATGTTGGGTATCAATTTACTCGGCATAACATTATCTTTCACAATTTAGAAAACAATCGGGCTAACTTTACTGTTGTCTTATTTTTTAATTCAAAAAAGTGAATTTTTTCCAAAAAAATTGCACTTTTAAGACCGCTGTGCAAATACGGTGTGACATAAAGTATTGCAATGACCACCATTTTATTCTCTAGGGTGTTATAAAAAAATATAATGTTTGGGGGTTCTAAGTAACTTTCTAGCAAAAAAACATGATTTTAATTTGTAAACACCAAATCTCAGAAAGAGGCTCGGTCTTTAAGTGGTTAAGGTGAAAAATCTTAAAGCTTTACAACCACATTAAAAAAGATCTGCAAAATCGAGAACACCTTACATTGTGCTGACTACTTACTGTGTTCAGAATGAAGCTAATATAGGTTGTAACCTTGACTGTCAAAGAGCAGGTTTGCATGGTTGTAAGGTTACATCATTACTAGTCAGCAGCTTATAGAACATAGGCCATAAGTATCTAGTCTTGGGAGACGAGATGGCCCTGTACAACTCTATGAGGATTGTATGGGAAATTGGACTGACAATGTAAGCAAAGCTGCTGGGGAGGAGTTTTTTTTGTAGGTAGAATAGGTCAGGAGGGAGAGTTAATGAACTTTTATTGAAAGTACCCTTACCCTTTGGATAAATAGCTCCTTGAGTGTTACTGCTACACCATTTCAAGGATTTCAAATTATTCAATAAGTCTCGGTGCACACTTGTGCGATACGGGAACCAGTGCGATTCCTGTGCGGGTTTCCGCATCACATCTCCCTCGCAGGCAGTTCACACTGTTCTCGGCAAACCGCTGCAGGTGTCAATTTAAAGTTAAAGTGGTTGTCAACTCGTGACAACCACTTTAATACAGGTAAGCTTATAATAAGGCTTACCTGTAGGTACCCTGCATATCTTTAAACCTGCACGGTTCAGGAGATATACAGTGTAATGCTGTTGCCGACGTCATTCTGCACATGCACAGTGAAGAAACGGCCTTCGTGCTGTCCCTTCACTGTGATCGCGCCGTGACTGGCGGCTCCCGCGCATGGGACAGCGCTAAACGTCGCAGGCTTCGTTTGCAGGTAAGTGGCACATAACGGGCTACTATGCAATGCATAGTAGCCCATTATGCTTCTACTTTGCAGGGGAATATTGAGGACGTAAACCCCATCAGGGTTTACTACCTCTATAATGACACTCCCAAATTGGTTCGCAGATCGCAGTGCGAACTGTGAAATCGGATAGGAATTCACACCCATTCGATCCGATTCCAGTGAGGACCAAAAAAGGGTCCTGCACCATTTTCGTGTGAATGCGATGTGATTTCAGCCATACAGTTTGTATGGCTGAATTTGCATCGCACAGACATCTAATGTGATCTGCACAGCAATGTAGTGAGAATCACATGCAATGTCTGGCATTGCACAAGTATGAATCCAGCCTCCTCAATGTGGAAACTCCATTTGTTGGAAAACTGTTTTATGAGATATTTCTGTGATGTAAAATAATGCACAAGTGGCAACCAGACACCCACTGAGATAGTGGCATTATTTCATCTGTGTGATAAAACAACATTTGTCCAGAAGTGGTGCTAAGTAAAGTACAGCTATCGTGAAAAGATGTGGAGTAGAGAATTACAAATGATAATATTATACGAATTAATTACATTTTTCATATGTATGAATTTAATTTTTAATGCATTCCTGTAACTACTGCAAAACAGCTGTGAGCTCAATGTTCAGACCGTGTGAATCTTTCATAAAGTAGTTCTGTTATATTCCCATACATATCATCAGTGTGGTTCTCATATATAATGTAGTTTATACCAATTCCTTAATAAAGCTTTTAATATACATGAGAACATAGTCTACTCATAGCAACGTTCCTTCATTAATGTGAAACCTGACTCATAACAACTTGATAAAAATAATGTTCTTTAGCAAGGAACATACATTCCACTTTAATAATTATGCTACCAAACTTAGTGTGCGCTGTAAATTGCCTCCAGCATTGCTCCTGTTTCTTCTTGCTGAAGGCTGCCATTTTGCTGAAGCCCAGAGCCCCTGAGCAACAATAAATCACAGAGAGGAGCTAAACCCATTGATTTCATGGTTTCAGAAAACTGTTACATTCCTGGAATGCCGGGATTGCTAACTGTGACATTTACTTGTGTCCTCAACCAAACTGTTAAACCATCAAATGGCTGGTATCATAACTGATCACATGTGCAGCACCATGGCAGTTGCAGATCAAACATAAGCAGCTTCCTTGGCTGTAAAGAATAGGAGGGTTTAATTCCTTTAAGGCTGTCAGCAGATTGGCCTCTACGAACTTGGCAACTTTCTTTGTGCAGCAGCCCCCCCTAATACTTACCTGAGCACCATCATGATCCAGCAATGTGTACGAGATCCTCAGCTTTCTAGAGACTCTCCCTCGTTGACTGAGACAGCAGCGGGAGCCATGAGCAGAGAGAGGGGGCGGGACTGAGCCGCAGCTCTATGTCTGAATAAACACGCAAAGCAGTGGCTCGGGAGGGAACCTGCTTGGGTGCTGGGACCTGGCAGGAGGGAGGGGACATGAGCGCCGGCGTGGGACCCGAGAAGAGGAGGATCTGGGCTGCTCTGTGCAAAACCACTGCACAAAGAAAGTGAGTATGTTTATTTAAAAAAAAAATAGAAATAAAAAAACCCTTGCTTTTAAAAGCGGAGTTCCACCCTATTAAAGGTCAGCAGCTACAAAAAGTGTAGCTGCTGACTTTTAACAAATTGGACACCCACCTGTCCCAGGCTCCAGCAATGCAGCCACCCGGCACTTCCCTCTTCTCCCCCTCCCCTCGGCAGCGCCGGCATCACAAGCGTGGGCGTCCGGCTTTGGCTCCAAAGCCGGGCGCGCACTGCGCAAGCGCGAGTCGTGCTGCACACTCTGAATGGCCGGTGCATCTCCTGGGACCTGTGACATGTCCCAGAAGATCACCGGGTAGCAGGAAGGGAAGGTGAACTTTCTTCCGGGCTCCACGGAGCCAGGAAAGGAAGTGGGACCTGGGACTCTGTGAAAACCGGGTCCCTGCCCCCTCCAAAAAAATGACATGCCAATTGTGGCATGTCAGGGGGTCACCAGCACTTAAAGCGGCAGTTCCACTTTTGGGTGGAACTCCGTTTTAATATCACTTTAAAGTCTGTCTAAAACGACCCCGTCCACATACAGTATAAACACGTTTTTTTTAAATACACATTTGTTTTGAGTTTAGCTTTAAACAGTAAAATGTGCTTCATCTAAATCTCCGCTCAGTTAGATTACAAAAGTGAAACAAAATGATAGTCTTGCCTTCAAAGGTCCGTACACGCTTACGTCTATGTTGTTACTAGATCTTGAAATAAAGAATTCTACAATAACCACAAATTACAGGCGACTTCATAGAATATAGAAATTTATGAAACCCCCAAATACCATTTGAGCCACAGCTGGTGTTTGAACTTATTGTGGTGGAGCCGGCGGACTGTTCCTTGCAGCCTCTATGGGCATTGACAATGACGTCTACAGTAGATGATGGCCTACAAACATTAAAGTGGTTGTAAACCACTGAAAAAAACAAATAAAAAAACCCTGCTAGACAATGGCATAATGTGCTAGTGTGCATCGCATTCTAGCACATTATGCAATACTTACCTTAGAATGAAGCCCTTCCAGCGGCACTCGGTCACCACTGAAATGGCTGTCCAGGTTTGCGGGCTCCGATGTAAATGTAAAATGCACCCTTGCAGTGCTCCCCCCCCCACTGCTTGTTCAGTCTAGGGGTGCAGGAATAAGATGTATTAACCCATGAAGGAACACCCGCAGACCGGGAGCATCGGAGGGGGAGGAGGTGGGTGAAAAAGGGGCAAGGGGGGGGTAGGTAGTCAAAGCCTTTTTAGCTCCCCCTAGGCCCACACACACCCACACACTGAAGGGGTAGTTTGTCCTAATTCTGGAGCTGGTCTTTATATACAAGCAGTGTAAGTTCTGGAATTTGACCAGATATCAGTCTCTTTTAGTCCCTGTATATCAGAGCCGGTCACCATATACAACTCAATGTTCTCTCGCTTTGCACACAGATTAACCAGTAGATTCCCCATCCACGTCTCCACTGGCCGCTATTATATTACAACAACCACGGCACTCACAGCTATCTGAATACAATAGCGCTGCCAACTAGTGACGGCATTTGTTCGTATTATAATGTAGTGCCCCCATAGTGTAGGCATTTTTGTAGAGAACTCTTTTTGCTAGGAGAGGCAAAATTTAGTCAGGCCTGGATTTTTTGATATGGGCATGGGAGTGTCTCAGAGTAAGGCTGGAGATTACAGGAAGGGACACCCCTTGGATACTCCTCCCCTTTGGTTCCAGAAAGTGCTGGAAAAAGGAGGTGGATGAGGAGTGTCACTTTCTGCTGTATGTTAAGGAGCCCTGACCAATCCCCAACTAGGATTGTCAGGGGGCAGGCTTCCGTAAATACTGTGATCTGCCCAGAGGGAAGAGAGTTCAGGTTGAAGTGTGGAAGATGTAGCAGAGGTGCTGTGGAGGCCTCTGCCCAGGAGGGAGCACCCAGTCTGGGGGGTAACCTTTAGGCCTGGAGGTTCAGGTGCAGGAACAGGAGAACAGCAGAGGTGCTACTGAGGACACTTTAAAGTATTCACTGGAGTTGGTGAGTGACAGACCCTGGGAGCTGGAAGACAAGGCTGGAGCAGGCTGTGAGTGGCATAGTGGACAGTCTGTGGAGGTCTCAGGAGCCAGCCAGGGGAAGGAGTGTCACTGAGAGGAAAGCAGGCTGGTGTGGCCTGGAAGAGGGATGGGCTGGGAGTTGTAGTTCATCAAAGGCCCAGCTAGCACTATCATACTTAGCTACACTTTATGGGTCCCTGACCCTGGCCTGTAATGGGTGGTTCGGAGGTCCTGCTGACTGAAGTGCAGGCCTCGCCATGTGCTCGCTGTGGTGGGGAAAGAGGAGTCAAGTAGGCCTGATAAATTTTCTTTCAGGCCAGGAAACTAATGGGAGTGTTGGAGAGAAGTGAGAAGAGTAACGGTCAGCAAGTGAAGTGCTGGAGGAAGTAGAAGTGTGTATATACAGTCGTGTTGATAGAGGGTCCCGAAAACCAATTTGTTGAGGCATTCCACAGTTACCCTTTTCCGCATCCAAGTTAATCCCCTAAATAAAAGAACCAAAAAACAGTGTTCCTTGACTCCGGATGTGTGAGATATGGTGTGATTGATGGCAGCAGAAAGGTGAACCACAACTACCAGCCACCCCTGAGGGAGCACATGGTTACATAATATCCACCCAGCTCAGTGAAACATTAACCGCTTGCCAACCATATAACTTACATATACGGCAGCAAGGTGACTCTCCTGCGCAGGATCTGGGTCAAGGGAGTGCACGCATGCTGCTGGCAACCCATTCGGACTGTGATTATACACAGCGGGCGCTGATCTACGTGTACCGTGGATTGGATGTCCGCCAGCACCCACTGATCGATAAGCCGAGTCTTATGAACGGTTCATTTTTTTCCAGAAGTTTTTGGATAATGTGGGAAAGAAAATGAAAACGCATTTTTTTTTACACAAAATTGTCCATTTATAAGATATTTCCAACACACAGCATGCACATAGCAAAAATGACACCCCAAAATACATTCAGCTTCTCCTCCCAAATATAGCGATACCACATGTGTGAGACTTTTACACAGCCTGGCCACATAGAGGCCCAACATTGAGCGTTCTACATCAAGCGTTCTAGGAGCATAAACTACACATATCATTTTCTGACTACCAATCACATTTTTGAAGGCCCTTCATATTTCTAACACATAGCATGTACATACCAAATAACAAAAGATTACCTGTGGTTCTAGTAGTGCAGTGGTCCACAGAGGAGAACATCGGTCCAGGCAGCAGGCAGGAAGACGGACGACGGAGATGACTAATACCTGTCGTAAAGACGGACCTGTAGAGACGGACGATGGACCTGGTTACGAAACCGACACGACCGTCATAGAGACTGACATGATTGATACCTGTCATAAGGACGGACGACGGACCTGGCTACAAGAGGAGACACCTGGTGACGTGATGATCTTGGTGTCCATTAGAAAACAATAAACCATACATGTACGATACACAATCTTTATACTTCCCGGAAGTTTTTACACTAACCATC
>BLSH010277718.1:691835-702182 GCA_018402905.1 Glandirana rugosa | reverse complement strand
AGCTTCTCCCACACAAATCTCTTTGAAGCCTCCTGGAAACCAGACCCTTTTCTGGGAACATAGAAAACCAAAAATTGGTTTTCTCTACTCAGAACGCTTTTCTGGAACCCCTCACATATGTGAGACCCCTGTGTACTAAAAAGGGAAAAAGATCAGTCCAAGTGGCAGGCAAAAAGACATGGTCACTATCAGAGCGAATGTTTCCTGGGGCGGGTCTTTGTTGGTAAATAAGGACAGTGACAAGATCTTCAATATATTTGAGGTAGGTGATGGGTTGGAAGATTTTTGGAAGCAGACAAATGAATTAAACTGGGCCATGTGAAAAAGATGAAACGACCACCTTCTTGTACCAATAACGAGACTTTCGGGTTGACAAATAAAACTGCATCATCTGGTCATTTAAATCCACCCCCCCATGAACAGATTATAGTCTTGGACACATTCAGGCTTAACAACGGGGCCGCATCTTCTCTGAACCTCCACCAAGGTGTCGTTGTGGATGGTAGACTGGATGTGAACGTCTTGCTTGTCCCCCCACTTCATTGCCAACACCTCCTCGATTCTCGTAAAGGCAGATTCCCCGTTGTTTAGCCATTGTGTCAATACATTTTGTGGGAAGTCCTTCCGTGGTTTTTTTTGGAAGGTGCCGCAGCCCAGGGTGTCTTTGTGGTAAAGGTGACGAAATAGGGGTAAGCTCATATAATAATTAACATATAAGTGGTATCCTTTTCCAAACAGGGGGTATGCCAGCTCCCAGACAATCTTCCCACTGGTTTCAAAATATGTGGGGCAATCACAGAGCTGGAGCTGGGAGTCTTTACCTTTATACTATACGGAAGGTGTACACTTTTCCAGTGGCTTGATCACACAATTTGTTCAGTTCTAAGCCATACCTGGATCTCTTGCTTGGAATGTACTGCTTGAGCTGCAGCCGGCCAGTGAAATGTATGAGGGATTTGTCCCCACATATGTTTTTATCTGGGATGAACGCTTACGCAAATCTCTGGGAAAAGGAATTGATTAGGGGCCAGATCTTGTATAATTTGTCGTGGTTGGGGTGATTTCGGGGAGGGCACTGGGAATTATCGTTGAAATGCAGGAAACGCATAATTGTATCATAGTGTGTCCTAGACATAACCGTAGAGTATATTAGCATGGGGTGGATGGGGTTGGTGGACGAATAGGAACGGAGTTCATTTTTCTTTGTAAGCCCCATATTAAAAGTAAGGCCCAAAAATTATTTAAATTCATCTAGCGTGAGACGACGCCAATGGAACAAACAGGCATAGGAGGAATTGGGGTTGGCAGCAATAAATTGTTCTGCATACAGGTTAGTTTGGTCCACAATATTCTGCAGCAAATCCCCAGGGAAAAATAAATAAAAATAATATAGTTTCATAAAGTTTGTGGTGTTGGGCTGCACACCTGGCTACACGGTGAAAGGGGGGATTCTAGCAGACCCTAAGCTGGCAGGCAACCATAAGGGGTTTGCCACAGCATCCGGAAGGTAGGACTGGATTCCTTGGGCCCGGAAGGTAGGACTGGATTCCTCGGGCTGGGCTCCTCTTCCTGGGGTCTGGAGTTGCTGGTGGAAGTAGTACTGGGCTCCTCTTCCTGGGGTCTGGCACTGCTTGTGAAAGGCAGGTCTTCAGATCTTGGGCCTGATCTTCTTATTCTTTTAGGAGGGTTTAGGAGTCCCTCTGCTGACTGTCTCCGATCCACTACCCTCTACTCCTGGCTCGTATTCCGAACCAGAATCGGATGATGAGAGCTCCCCGCTACTCTCATCAACCGACATAGCAAGGATTTCATCTGCCTCCTCAGGGGTATAAACCCTCTTAGACATGATGGCGGGCCTGTGTGATGTTATTGATGATGGTTTTGATGGCAGTATTGATGGTGGTACTGGTGGCGGGCCTGTGTGACAGATGGGCTGTGACAGATGCTGACAGGCTGTGACTGATGGGCTGTGACAGATGCTGACCGGCTGTGACAGATGCTGACCGGCTGTGACAGATGTTGACAGGCTGTGACTGATGGGCTGTGACAGATTCTGATGGGCTGTGACTGACGGGCTGTGACATATGCTGTGGGCTGTGACAGATCCTGACCGGCTGTGACAGCTGTGACAGACCCTGATGGGCTGTCTGACAGCGCAGATGACAGGTTCTCTTTATTGGGGGGGCTGTGTGGTGTACACTACACTGACAGTAATTGCAGACAGACACTGTTACTCACTGATCGGGGAAGCACTGTGTCCAAGGGACAGCCACCCCCCCACCCGATTGCCGTGGTGCGCCTCCGTTCCTGTATATGGAAGTGACCGGCTGTGTTTAGACACAGCTGATCACGTGGTAAACTGCCAGTTTTATTGCCTGTTTACCCTGAGCGGGGATGGCCTGTATCCGGGGGACACGCGCCACCCGCGATTGCTGCGCTGTGCCCTCCCGCGGGTGCGCTCTACATTGGTTTCCTGCTGGATGTCATATTTTTTTCCAAATTGACATTGTTTATGTGTTTGTAGAGCAAAGAATAAAAAAAAACACAGCAGTGATCAAATACCACTTAAAGAAACCTCTATTTGTGGGGAAAAAAGAACATACATTTTATGTGGGTACAGTGTCGCACAACCGCGCAATTGTCAGTTAAAAGCAGTGGTGCCGTGTCACAAAAAACAGTCTGATCATTGAGGCAGCACTCACATTACAGTGTATTGAATCGCGGGCAGATTTACAGCGAATCTGCCCGTGATTTGACAGCGCCGATATGTGAATGGCAAAACGCGGGATGCACAGTTGAGATGCCATTCATTTGAATGATACCTCAAAATGCGGTGCGGGTCTGCCTTGATTGTTGGTCCATAAAGCGCGCTGCAATCGTGGCAACACACATCGGGGAATGCATGTTGCACAAAAACAGTTCAGGAGCTACTTTGGGGCGACATGTGTCCCGCGATGCGTGTTGATGCGATTGCAGCAGGCTTTATCACCCGACAATCACGGAAAACCCACACAACGTTTTGAGGTGTCATTCAAATGAATGGCATCTCAAATGTGTGTCCTGCATTTTGCCATTCACATATCAGCGCTGTCAAATTGCTGGCAAATATGCCCACGATTCAATACGCTGTAATGTGAATGCAGTCGATGGGGTAAATCTTCCAGAGGGCAAGTGGTTAAAGTGATGCTGAAGATATCCTTATTCTCTAAAAATTATTCCATACACTTCCAAAATAATATTTGCTACTTATGCTTACTACGATTCGGGAAGCCTAGATATAGATAGTGAAACACCTTCAGTCACTGCCACTGAGAGCTCCAGGATATCACCATCAACAATGACTAAGACCAGTGACTATGCTTACTACGTTTCAGGAAGCCTAGATATAGATAGTGTGACCCCTTCAGTCACTGATACCGAGGGCTCCAGGATGCTTTCACCAATGACTGAGACTAGTGACTATGATTCGGGAAGCCTAGATAAAGATGCCATGACCCATTCAGTCACTGACACTGAGGGCTCAAGGATGCTTCCGCCAATGACTGAGACCAGTGACTATGCTTACTATGATTCAGGAAGTCTAGAAAAAGATAGTGCAATCCATTTAGTCACTGACACTGAACACTCCAGGATGTTTCCACTAAGGAAAACAAAAGCTGCACTAAAATAACAGATAATTGAATAAAAACAACATATAAAGAGTCCCAACAGTGTGGTATTCCTTGCACCACTAAATTTCTGTGTTGAACAAACTGATTGTAGTGCCACCGCAAAAACACTGGTGAATAAACGAAAGTCCACCACCAATATATGTAGGGGGGCTTACCAGAACACTAAGTGTTCAGTTGCATGTGAATCCCCGACCTGGGATGTGGAACCACTTGAATCTTCACCTCAGATAAGTATCCTTTTCATCATAGTACACCCTCCAATGATTTGACCACAGGGGGCTAGGAATCCCTCTCAAAGCCAGACACGCTTCCCAGTTCACACTCGTGTAACGTGCACCATATGAGAGAAAGGAGGACTACCTGTGAAGTACCGCAAGGTATATTTATTAAAAATGATAAATGTACTCACAATTATAAAAACAGAATCGCGTGTATGCCGGCCAGCTCCCGCTTCCCGGGATGAGAATCAAAACAGTGGTGACGTCAGCGCGTCCTCCCGGATTCTCATCCCGGGAAGCGGGAGCCGGCCGGCATACACGCGATTCTGTTTTTATAATTGTGAGTACATTTATCATTTTTAATAAATATACCTTGCGGTACTTCACCATGAGTCCTCCTTTCTCTCATATGGTGCACGTTACACGAGTGTGAACTGGGAAGCATGTCTGGCTTTGAGAGGGATTCCTAGCCCCCTGTGGTCAAATCATTGGAGGGTGTACTATGATGAAAAGGATACTTATCTGAGGTGAAGATTCAAGTGGTTCCACATCCCAGGTCGGGGATTCACATGCAACTGAACACTTAGTGTTCTGGTAAGCCCCCCTACATATATTGGTGGTGGACTTTCCTTTATTCACCAGTGTTTTCGCGGTGGCACTACAATCAGTTTGTTCAACACAGCAATTTAGTGGTGCAAGGAATACCACACTGTTGGGACTCTTTATATGTTGTTTTTATTCAATTATCTGTTATTTTAGTGCAGCTTTTGTTTTCCTATTTGACCATATACGCTTAGTATTTTGCTGCAGCTTGTTTTGGACTTTTAGCACAGTTTATTGTATGATATAATGTTTCCACTAAGGACTGAAACCAAGGACCATGATTTGGGTAGCATAGATATACATAGCGCAACCTCTTCAGTGCCAGGCTTTGGGATGTTTCCATCAACGATGACTGAAACCAGTACCTATGATTAGGGAATACCAGTCACTGATCCCAATCTGAAATATCTTGTCAGTACGTTCTAAGAAAAATGGCTTCCTTCTATTAATTGCCATAATGGTTGGAGTCTTTCTTCTAATATCGATCATCACCAATAAAGCAGAATGCTACTTTGGGTAAGTGATTGTACATTTTTAGGTTTTCTTTACTTTCTACATGTTTTCATGTTACACTGTCACTGAGCTCCCACCTCCTAATATTTATCTTTTCCCTTCCTGCAGACAAGCAGTTGATCTGACAGTCGTAGTACGTTTCCTGTGCTCATTGCCAGGGGTTTAGCAGCACAAGCCCCTCACTGGTCATAACGAAAATAATGCACCTCTAACATTTGTTCTGTAGGGGCGAGGTGAATGAACTGGGGCTGCTGGTATCAGTAACAAATGGGGTGATGGCGTGTGACTATTTGTTTTCTATCAATCACAGATTTGGGTGGAGTCTGCTATTAAATCTGAAAATTTCTGCTGGTTTATGGACACATTCTTATAACATATTTTTCTTTATCTCCACAGAATTCAGTACTGCAAGGACAGACCAAAAGTGATGGACAGGCTAAAGAGGATGGAAGAAAGACTTGCTGCAATGGAAGAAGGACTCATTGCAATGGAAGTACTCACAGAGGTGGAAAGACTCGCAAGACAAAAAGATCAGAAAGAACCTCCGAAAGTGTCAGGAACCATGAATCAGACCAAGACAGAAGTGCAGTAAAATCACACTTTTTAATAAAAAGGTAAAATGATATAAACAAGTAAATTTGGTCAAAACAGCCAGGATTTGGTAACCAGGGCAGATAGTCAGAGCAAGGCAGTGAAACAGGAGTCCAGAGATCAGCGAGGTCAAACAAATGGCATGCAGAGTCAGGAGCCAGGAGGAGAGTCAGCAGAGCAGGGTCTTGAATCCAGGAGCCAGAAGGGAACGTCAAACAGGCAAAGTCTTTCACAGGAAAAAGGCAGAGATTACTCCAGACATGTTGACCAAGGTGAAGGCATCTGCGATCTGATCCAGGCAGTTTATATAGCAGCAGAGCTGGCTTAATGAGGTAGAATATGGTCATCAGTTGAGACAGAGTGGAAGCTGAGACTGGCAATTAACCCTCAGCTGAGCAGCTTGCTCTGAGAAGGGAGAGCTGAGCCTAGACCTGACAGGAAGTAGTTGTGGTAAAACCCTCTTCAGGGTCTATTATCACCCTCTAAAGACTGGACAACTTTGAAGCAACCACGGGCAGTTACAGAGCGGCCCATGCATTTGAATGGGTTGCACTTTGGGCTGATACTGCCCACCAAGCATGATGGGGTTATAATTCCTGCTGCAGCCAAGAAGCAAAGCATCATGGTTGAGCTTTATGGGAATGCAAAACATTGATTTTGATGTTTTTCATTGATTGTATGACCTAAAACTTTTATTGCCTGCCTCATGTGTGCTATGTATGTCTGTTGATCTACTTCGCTAGCAAGAATGAGGCAGGAGACACATCTGTCCAGCTCATACATGGCTACTGTAGGTGAACGTTATTCAGCGTATGTCTCCTCCTCCCACCCATGCTCAAGGCCGGTGCTAGACTATTTTGCGCCCTAGGCAAGACCAGCTACTTGCGCCCCCCCAAAAAAGCTCCTAACAGTGGGACTATTGTGGAGGTTCTGCAGGGTGGATGTTATCTATGTAGCTGGTACCTGCTTGGTATGCCTTGGGTGAGAGTGAGAGGAGGGATTGGGGATGAGAGAGAGAGGGGAGGATGAGAGAGAGAGGGGAGGATGAGAGAGAGGGGCCCCTAGCCCTAGCTGCAGTCCCTTCCGTGCAGACCCCCTGTCCCAGTCTGTGGGTGTTATGCCCGGTACTTCCTTCCATAGGACATTCATGGCACCCGCCAGCATCCTTAACAACCAGTAAACAATATGGTTGTTAATTAATGGGCGGCCGCCCTGTCATTAACAACGGATGAGTCATCAACTGCTCCCCACTGACAGCTGAATGTAAAGAAATGAATGGCCGGCAATGAAAAATTAAGAAAAAAACAGTGTCGGGTTCCCCTCCAATCCATACCAAGGGCCTGGTATGAATTTTGAGGGGAACCCCCACTCCAAAATTGTAAAAAAAAATGGTGTGGGATCCCCTCCCCCAAAATCCATAATAGACCGTTATCCGAGCATGCAGCACAGCGATTCATGCAGTGAGTGTGTCTACGGGTCGGGCGGACTCGATGTCCACCGGCGACCTGTGATCGCCTAATACAGAGGAAGAACAGTGAACCGCTGATGTAAACACGGCGGTTCCTCGTTCTGTCAGGCGGTATGACAGATCTATTGATCCCTGTCATCAGGATCAGTTAGATCTGTCATGCCCCTGCCAGCCCAGCTAGAACACAGTTAACCCCTTCCCTGCCAGTGAAATTTATACAGTAATCAGTGGTTATTTTTAGATCTGATCGCTGTATAAATGTCAATGGTTCCAAAAAAGTGTCAAAAGTGTCCAATATCGCAATCACGATACAAATCGGAGATCGCCGCCATTACCAGTAAAAAAAAATAAATTAATAAAAACACCATAAATCGATTCTCAAAGTTTGTAGACGCGATAACTTTTGTGCAAACCAATCAATAAACGCTTATTGCGATTTTATTTACCAAAAATATGTAGAAGAATACATTTTGGCCTAAACTGATGAATACATTAGTTTTTTTTTATATATTTTTTTGGATATATATTATAGCAAAAAGTAAAAAATATTGTTTCTTTTCAAAATTGTCGCTCTTTTTGTTTATAACACAAAAAATAAAAAACACAGAGGTGATCAAATACCAGCAAAAGAAAGCTCTATTTGTGGGGAAAAAAAAGTATTTTGTTTGGGTACAACGTCGCACGACCGCGCAATTTTCAGTTAAAGCGACGCAGTGCCGAATCGCAAAAAGTGCTCTGGTCAGGAAGGGGGTAAATCCTTCCAGGGCTGAAGTGGTTAACAACCATGTTGTTTACTGGTTGTTAAGGACGCCGCTCCTTAACAACCTGCTATTTACAGTGTTTCTTAAGGATGCCGGCTTTGACTACTAAAATACTGCATGACTTCATAAAATAGCACATGCAGAATTTTATTAGTGCTTTTTTAGTGAATGTCAAAACATTTTTTGAAAAACGCTGTGCAGTATCTTACTGCATACTCAGATGCAGTAAGATATCGCATTGTAAATGGGGTCCAGTATGTAAAAAAAAATGTGAAAAGTGAATTCTTTTAATGTCTTCCCTTTCCAAAAAATTGTGACAAAAAAATTACAACTTCAACAAACTTGCCATGTCTCTTGCTAAATGGAGGATGTTTGTACTGTCCTGGCATTTTCAGGCCTCAAGAAATGAGATCAGCTGTCTGTTTGATTGTCAGGATTGATCAATTTTCAGATATACATAGCAGTTTGTGGACTTTATAACTTTCCTACAGACAAATAATATACACTGATTTGATTTATTTTCACCAAAGAAATGTATCAGAATGCATTTTTGCTTAAGGCCCCTTTCACACGGGCGGATCATTCAGGTCCGCCTGTCAGTTTTTCAGGCGGACCCGAATGGACGCTCCATTGCTCTCTATGGAGCAATGGATGTCAGCGGTGACATGTCCGCTGACACCCGATCCGCTCCGATCTGCCAAAAACAGACGGATGGAAACCCTATTTTCCATCCGCCTGGCGGATCGGATGAACACAGACTGACGGTTCGTGTTCATCCGATTCTCTATAGAGGAGAATGGAGCTGTGACTAGTAATGGCGGCGATCTGCGATTTTTATCAGGACTGCGATATTGCGGTGGACATGTCGGAAAATTTTGACACTTTTTTGAGACCATTGGCATTTATACAGCGATCAGAGCTATGAAAATGCACTGATTACTGTATACTGCAAATGTCACTGACAAAGATGGATGCTGCAGCATGATCATCCTCAAGCCTCGTATACACAGGACTACGATCGTATACAACAGGTCGTATGAACGACCGTTGTATGCAAAATCGATCGTTCGTATGCGCGATTAGAACAGCCGACATACGACGGTCGTACGAGAAGTTGTATGAGCAAACTAGAAAACTTGGTTGTACCAACAAGTGGTCATACGACCGTTGTATTGTGTGTACAGAGCAGAACAAGTTGTATTGTACAAAACGCATGCTCCGAAGTCAGGAACGCCTGGATGCTAATTACATGCACCTGAATGTTCTTTCTTTGGTCGTACGATCGTGTAGTGCAGTCAGTATGCAAGTTACATTATCCAACATACTATTTGAGACGATCGTAAGTAAGATCATCGTCCCGTGTGTACGAGGCTTCAGGGGCTCCTGCAACTGGACTTTGGTGCAACATTTATCTAGAGGTATATCTATTAACTATATATACACCCAGGTATATGTGCACAATTCCACCAGGACTCCTATTGGGCCCTTTGCTGATAATACCTTTGTACAATTATTATTCTTTTTTACATAAAACATATTATTTCCTTACTGATGTGCTTCTTTATACTTATGGTTAATGTTATAAAATAAAGGGGGATCTTTGGGACTTTATATGAAGCACATCAGTGGATGTGTCTTCATCCCTGGTTCAAGCAGAAGAAAAGGGGGTTTGGGACTTTAGATGAGGCTATTGACTTGATGAATTGTAAATATGTGTCAACATATATATTTTATTGATATTTAAAATACATTCCATTTGTATATAGCCTGTACAAAAGCAATTTCATATATATACATATACATGGCACGAACATCATAAATTCATATATATATATATATATATATATATACATATAAGCTAGGTAGCACATAACAATGTTATATTAAAAAAAAAAAAATATATATATATATACAATTGTACGGAAATTTATGGAGGTAGTAAAAAAATGATCATGGTGAAATCCGAATTGGACCTTATTAAAAGGCATATGACTACATCCTGAATGGCCTACGCGTTTCGTGTATAAACACTTCTTCAGGAGAAGATGCTTAACCCCTTCCTTACCGGGCACTTAAACCCCCCTCCTGCCCAGACCAATTTTTGGCTTAAAGCGCTGTCGCATTTTGAATGACAATTGCGCGGTCGTGCGACGTTGTACCTTTATAACAAGAAAAAACGTTTTAACAGCGAGTAAAAAACAAATATCGCCGCTAGTCTTTACTGCGTCTCCACTAGTTTATGGTGGTTTTCTTTCGAGATAAACACCCTTTTTTTCCTGCGTTTAAAATAAACCCATGTTGCAGCGTGCTGGCGCGTTAACAGTAAGTTTTACGCTGTCGCGAAATTCGGTTTTTAACCAGACCCGTCCTCCCCCCAAATTCACGGGCCATTCCTTCCCCAATTCGTAGAAGAGGACTTCTTCACAAATATGTGCTTTGCGCATCCGGTAAGTCCTACATCAGTATACGGAAAATTATTCCAGGTTAAGCCTAAAGTGGTACTAGTAAAAAAATGATGGAGG